>JAOTRH010300879.1:0-38195 GCA_034768845.1 Heliamphora exappendiculata | reverse complement strand
TTTCTCGTGATCCCTCACGTAACCCATTATACGCATGGATATTTTCTTATCGGTTTCGGTAATTATTTAATTTAATTTGAATGTCGATTTTACTGCCGGGAACATTCGGGAATTAAATTAAATAATGAAGGACGGTATTGGTATTTGGCACACCTAGGGATCACTCCCTAGGTGGCCGGCCTTAATAAGGGTATAAGGATGTTTTATGAAAAGTATATATCTCCTTTTTGGTTTTAGGAAAGAGATATATAGTTTTTACAAAAATCTCAAGTGATATATTGAAACATATCACAAAGAGCTAAAAAATCATCCTCAATCCAAGCCCTAGCCGCCGCCCCCTTCTCTCTCCCATTGGGTATTCTTTTTGCTTTGAGAGAAATGTGTGAAAAAAAAAATCAAGAAGGAAAAAAATACGAAAATCTAGGCCGATGCCCACTCGCCGAGATCGTCGTGTGAGATATACGTGAGAAGATCATTGCGTCGTTTCGGTTCGTTGTTCTGCATCAAAGAAACTTGTACAAGTTTCTTGAAAGTATATTTAATCTTTATATATCTGTTTATGGATATAATTTTTCATGAAAAATGCATGCGCAAATTTTTACGGTCACGGCGTCGGTTCTAAATTTTTCTTCTGCGTTCCAACAAGAAAAACGGAGAGTGATAGAGAAGAGATTGAGAGAGAAGAGAAGGCTAGAGAGAGATAGTAACAAATAAAAATGAGATCAAGAGATAAGAAATAAAGGGAAAAAATCAAAAGGAAAATTCAAAGTCTCCTTTTTTGGAATCTCAAATGACTCTTTGAAGGGAGCAATGTTTGGGCCACATGTGGAAAATATAAAAGAGTAACTAATTTCCTAGGAAATAGGAGGCTGATTATTTAATGGTGATCGGATGGGATCTTATCCAGCAGAATAAAGAATAAATTTGAAAGAGAACACGTGTCATCATGGGAGCAGATCAAGTGGAAGTTAGTTTTTTGAAATGAATTAGGAGAATAATCAAGGAAAGTGGTTTGTGGAAAGGACATAGGGCAATTAACAGAGAAATAAAATGGATTAATTGCAAATGAAAGGAGAAAGAGGACACGTGTTGGCCAAAGAGAAAGTCAAAAGGGGCAATGAATCGTTAGAGAAAAAAGAGGCACTAAAAAGGACGTGCGGTTATAAGGAGGAGTATAAAAACAGAAATCGGCCAAAGAAAGGGAGACACATCCAACATATCAAAAGCCCCGAGCTTTTTTTTTTTTTTATATCTCTTATTTGCACATCTTTTCCATTTTCAAGTCCAAATCTGTTCATTCGTCCTTATTTCAATTTTCGTTTGTCATATTAGATTTAATTTATATTCTCAAGTAGGCGTAGCATTAGTCATTATTCTTATTTCAATTCGTACTTCATTCAATACAAAGTCATTTCAAGTTCAATCTTAGTATTCTATTCATTCGTCCTGCGAATTTTGTTTATTTTAATTCAAAAAGACACTTGAAAATTATTAAAGTCTTCTTCATTTAGGTAAAAAATCGAACCAGTAGCTTTTGCTTCGAGCTACACACAATTCGTCATGGTTTAAAGTCAATTTAGTACAATTTCAAATACAATTGGACGCATTCGCCATGTCACGCCCGTACCACATCATTTAAGTCATGAACGTAATTCAACTCAGACGACAACAATAGTGGCAATATAAATTGGTAATTCATAAAACATTATGTTGTAATGCCAATATATCATTAGTGTTTGGAATAAAAATATTGGGAGAAATCATCTTATGCGATTTGTTGTCGGTAATTATATAATATTTTTATGTTATCATGCATCAACTATATTTTTAAAAGAAATCAATTATACACCAATGAAAAAATACTATGATAATAATAATAATAATAATAATAATAATAATAATTCTTTAATAGGATCAATTAGCCCCACCACCTTACCCTAAAAAATTATGTCTCTTTGTTTTTAATGCATTGAAAGTGACTAAATCAAACGTCTTAATTAATAGAGTAAAATTCTATTATCTCCCTTGATTTAATGGTCAAATACAATCAAACACCTAAAGTATCAAAAATTATAAATTCCTCCGTATTCATTAAATAAAAAATATTAAATAAGTGTTATGCCCTTAATGTCCACCGTTACCACCAAAACCAAAATCATCACCCAAAAGCACCAATACTACTGAAACCACAAGAGCCCAAGACCACCAAAATCACCTACAGCAACCACCACCTAAAAGCACCAATACCACTTGTCCACTACCACCGCCCAAAATTCACCACCGAAAACCACCGATAAGCCATCAAACCAGCACCCATAAACCATGAACCACCACCCATAAACTACAATACGGTTCAAACCACCACCGCCCAAAACTCACCACCAAAAAACACCACCCATAAACAACAGCAATGTTAGGAAACCACCAAACCACCACTGGCGTTTGCATGCATGAGAGAGAGAGAGAGAGAGAGAGAGGAAGAACCCAGATCTGACATTTGTGTTGCTGTCGGCGTTTGTTGCCGCCTTCGCCACTGCTGCCACCAATCACCCCATCATCTTCTACATTCGCGGTGGTAGCTTCTGCTTCGATGTTGTGCCGGACCAGCGCAACCACCCACCTCCTCTCTCTATTTTCTCTCACTCGCCACCACGACCACTGAACACCTAACACCACCCATGCACCATTGAACCACCATCCAACAAACCAACAATCTAACCAGGGATTTGGAAAAAAATGGCTCACCACCGAAAACCATCGACTAGGGAAGTTTACGACGGGCTTGAGGGAAGTTTGGGGTAAAGATTAGGAATTTGGTGAAAAATGGCTCACCATTGAAAACCTCCACCAAATATGGAGGCAGTGAGGGAGGATGAGGCGGCAGCGGTGGTTCCTTTATGGGGAAGCATTATAGAGGTGTGAGATTAGGGAAGTTTGTGACGGATATTTGGGAACGGCACGACGCTGAGAGCGGCACATTCAAAGATGAGAGCCGAAATGATAGCATCTAGAGTTTTACCAACGACGAGGGGAGACGCCTGCAGTGGTGTTGGATGTGCATTGTTGGTGGGGCAGTGGCGTGCCGGTGAGCGACGACACAAGGGTGGCGCTGGGTGCTTGGGGCGATGACTAAGGTTTGTGGTATCTAGAGTTTGGGGAGTGGGAGAGATGAATAGTTAGTGATTAAGGGTAATTTGAGAATTTAAAATAAATAAATAGATTACATTAGTAAAAATTGTTAGTCAATTTAATGGTTAACTAAGGAGAGACCTATTTGTTATCCAAATTTAAATTTTAAAGCGTGGGATATAATTTTTAATACATCAGGTGTTTTATTGTATTTGATCAATATCTCAAAGGAGGTATTGTTAATTTACCCTAATTGATAACTAGAATACACTCATAATATATTAATAATATTATTTTGACAAAAAAATATAAATAATTGAATTTTTACCATCCCATTCGGCAAGATTTTGCATTCTAAAATCATTATATAATAGTCTTGTTATCAATAGTATCAAAAATATCATTTTCATTATATGGTGACCAAGTAATCATTAAAACAACTCACACAAAGAAGCAACTTAGTATTCAACTCTATCACTAGAGCTAGAACACCATGACTTTTTAACATCCTGTAGGTCCCTTTATTTTATTCTCACCGCCTTACATGAGCCTAAAGAATGAACAATTTTTAGAGGAAATAGATTTTTGTACGCTAATCAAATAATACTTTTTTGGTAGGTATAGCTCCCTCGATCTCTACTTTTGGAGGCGAAACTCTTTAAATCCTTACTGCATGGTTTCTTTATCTTTTGCCAGCTCACCAAATACAATAACTTGTTTCAATGTGGGAACCAGGCTTTTTGCTAAAAAAGATAATGAATAAATAAATAAAATAAAATTTAATTTGTTCTTGCACGTTCGTTTTGCATATTTTTTCATCCTAATCTTTTTTCATGGATATTGAGAGAAGCCCATCTAGCCCAAAATCCTAGTTGGGAGCCACAAAGCCTAATTCTTGAGAATAAACCCAATAATCCAACAAAATGCCTCTTTGTCAACCAAAATTTCTTCTTGGAGTCGAGCAAGGCCTTATATGTATTTAAATTATCAAAAACTAAAATGTTATAAATCTAATTTGATTTATAATAATAGGTTTATATAGCTTAGTTTAATTAACTAAAAACTGTGTACACTAATTTTTAATTAGAAAGCTTATTTTAGAAATTTTTGTAAAAAGACTTATTTTGATACATATTATTTATGTGTATGCATTTAAATATTTTAAAAATAATTTTAAACTATAAATATAATGTATCAATCATAAAATTATTAATTTAATAGAATTCCATAATAAAGTGACTATTTTTATACATTAAGTTGATTTTAAGCCCTTTTTTAACAATGTAATATAATCATACGCTCTTGGACCATTTTTATACAATTATATAAACAAAACTCAGGTCATCATTAGCCCCCACAAATCACATGACAAACCACCCCTCACTACCCACACAAGAAACCTTATCTTGTCATTTCATGCAAATTGCATGCCCATGCATTGGGCCATCCCACCTCCACTTTGACACACCCCATCATGACTTCTCCACTACCTCTTCTCCTACAATTACACCAGTCCTTTCTCCCTCTTGATCAAAAAAATTCTACCTCTTGATAAAAAAAAATCTAGAGTTAGAGTAATATTAGAGAGAAAAAGTGTGAGAAAGAAAAAGACAAAAAGAAGGAAGATGGAAGAATGAAGGAGTTTGATTGCTAGAGCCAAGTCACATTCATCTCCAACCTTGAATCTAAATCCTACATGTAAGAATCTCTTGAAACCCTCGGCTCCTCATGTAATCTATAATCTCCAACCACTATTCTTAAGAATTAAAACAAAAACACAAATAGAAATTAACTAAAAATGAGCATGAAGTAGAAATAGGGACTATTTTGTGTTTGTTCATATATAACTTGGATGAAATTATTGATTGCACAATCTATATTATTTTGCTTAATAAGCTTGTTGGAACTTGTATATTATATGTTTAGCATGATCTATGTCAAAAAGTGTGAGATTTATGCAAGGCATGTGGTGTTAAGCCCATAATATTGAACTTTAAGTTCAGCACTAGATTTTTAGATTTTTGAACCTAAATTTGACAAATTTTAATAAAATATAGAAAACTCTCCTGGTGTCAATCTTTATGTTCAGAGCTATATTTTTGTGTTAAGTTTCATTAAAAATTTATTTGATGTGATTTGGACTAGTACATTTTGATTTATTAAATTTCTCCCGAAACGTGATGATTTCTTACCAGCCTATGCTGTCGAGGTCAAAACCCTATTGTAAAGGTTTGATCTCAAAATAATTTTTTCATGAAAATTATAGCTAACACATTTTTATATTTACCCACAAAAAAATGAGGTTTTTTATCATTGTTTGATATGTCAACCATATTTTTAAAGCTGCTGGACATGTCCTGCCTCACTTGGTAGATTCTATTACATTTTCTTGTAAAAGTTATTTCACATATTTTTATTAATTATTCAAAATGTGTTCTTTATGAAAACATTAGAAGACTCTTTAACCGATGTTCTTTCCAAAATTCATGATTTATGAAGTTGAATTGATCCCCCAAACTAATATTACAATCACTGTTTTCAAATCTGAAAATCACCCATTTTGATCTTAAAAATACTATTTTGACCTATTTTCTTAGGAAGGCCAATACTACAAATTTTCCTCAAGTATCAGACCAGGTGTCCTTCACAAAAAATTTAGGGAACATTAAGATCTAACACATATCTAAAAATAAAAAATTTTAGAGTTCATTTGATCTCCCAAATGTATTTTCATTTAATTGATAAACAATTTGGATTTTGAAATCTGTTATGAGCTAATTAGGCCTATGTTTTTATAAGATTTAAATCACATATTTTTAATGGATATCTTGGAAAGTATTGTTCATGAAAATGGTAGAGGACCCCTTGTTTTATCTTATTATCTTATGTCCAAAAATTAGATATTTTAATGATGTTTTGATATCTCTAAAGTATTTTATACTTTTTGTTGTTAAATTTGGAAATTTAGAATAATGTTAATTTTAGTATAACCTAAGTTTTTTAAGTTGTCAAATGGAATTTGAAACTTCTAATGTGCTTAGAGTGAATTATTCGTTAAAGATCATCTGAGTAATAATTTAAACATAGAAGCATGCCCATTATCAACACTCAATTGTAGTTTATATCATGACATGAAAAATAGAGCCATGTATAGTGTAATGCATTAGAGTTATGCCCTATGCATCAAGGTGTTGTACCTTTGACATGAGTATGGTGAGTGTGTATCTCTTGAGTCATGGTTGACATAGTTAAGAGTGTCTCGAGTGTGGTTAATAATATAATTTTGGAGTAAATTCCCGATAGATATGGGTGTAATTTCGGCCCAGCTGTGGCTCAGGCAGGCCAAGCTTGGCCCTGGCCCGACGCACTTCCGTTACAAGTTCAGGCCAAGCAAAGCTTTTTGGGAAAAGGGTCGACCTAAGCTTAAGGGGTATAAGGCTCGGGTTTAGTACTCAGGCTCGGGTCTTGAGCTTGGGCCACGAGCCGGGCTTTTATAAGTTTTTTACGGGCAATTTTTAGGCTTTTTATTTTTTTATTTTTTATTTTTTGAGTTGTTGACTTATTGTATAAAACTATAAATTATTAAATTTATATTTTGTAGTTTATTATAAATTTATTTATTAGTTAATTATTTTATTATAAATATATAGTTTATTATAAATTTATAATTTTATTAATTTTTTAGTTACTTAGTTTATAAGTTTATAGTCTAGTATTAGTTGATTAGTTTATAAGTTTGTAATTTATTATTAGTTATTAATTTATTACAAGTTTATACTTTATTAGTTATTAGCTTATGAGTTTATAGTTTATTATTAGTTTATTGGTTTATAATTTATTAGTTTATTATTTTATTATAAGTTTATACTTTATTAGTTTATTAGTTTATAAATTTATATTATTATAAGTTTATTAATTTATTATAGGTTTATAAATTAGTTTACTTGTCATGTATTAATATTAGTTTATAAATTATGTTATAAACTAATATTTATAATAAACTATTATGTTAAATTATAGTTTATAATATTAATTTATAAATTATGTTAAGTTACAATAAATACATTAAGTTTATTATAATACATAATACATAAATAATTAAATATATAAGGGGCTCAGGCTAAAGAGGCAGGCCAAAAAGACCGGCCTCAAGCTTGGGCTATGGCCTCGGCCCGGGCCAGGCCACGAGCCTAGGGGGTTAGGCCCAGGCTTGAAAAATACATATGTGGGTTTGGGCGGGCTCGAGCTTTTGGTGGGCCGGACTAGGCCCGCACAGTAATGGGCCCTGGGCCACCCACAGGTCCCGAGCAATTTTTATACCCCTATCGGTCGATGTGAAAAATTCAAAAAATGAACCTAATTCGACGAACCTTAAAATTAGATGATGAGCCCAATTACGGTAGACCTAAACCCCACACTATCGTGAGTTGATTGAAACTGAGCATCTCTTTGAAATTCCCGATGTGTTCTCCCAGGCTTTAGTTTGACGTTGTGTAAGAGAACTATTGATTCTTAAGGTGGGAATTCAAAAGTTTACCTAATCTCACACCGTTGTAACTTAAATAAAACAACTATGGTATAAAATTCGGCGATGCCGTTGTAATTTCACAACAAGGGTCAGTTGTAGTGGCTCAAGTACTCAATAGTCAATAAAATCTACTCTTTAGATTTCTCGCGTGGAGTTCGTTGGTTGTTCTTGTGGTCGGATGTTAGGTTGATCACACGCATAGCACACATCATCACCATATCTATGAATTTCTGGTTAATGTTTATAAATTGCTTTCATGTTATATGATTATGGGAAATCTTGTCCCAGGTTGATGGTTGAAATTAATTGTTGTTTGAGCTAGCTAGCTTAGTAAGGTTTCTAGAGTTTTTTTTCTGGCCTTCGGCTCACGGCGTTGATGCCACATGTGAAAACGAAGAGGTTCTAGTGGATCAAGATTTTTGGGACAGCTTAAGAAGATCAAGTTTAAATCTCTTTTGGATAAACTGTAGTAGTTATTTTCTTGTCCCTTTTTGTATCGATTTTAAAAACCTTATCGGATGAATGTAGCTATAACTTTTGTGATATTTATCGAGAAAAATTAAATTCTTATGAATGTATTAAATTATGCTTTAATTACAAAATAACTCGTTAATAATCACTATTATTATATATATGTCTTAATGTTTTCAAAATTTAGGTTATTACATTCGACCTAAGTTATTAAGTTCTTAAAGTTGCATATTTATAATAGTGTAAAATAACTCAATATACTAGCAATATAAATAGGTAATTCGTTAAGCATTATGTTGTAGCTTCCCAAAAAATTGCCAATATATCATCTATGTTTAAAATAAAAGCACCGAGAGAAATCATCAACTGCAATGTGTTGGAGGTAATTATATAATATTTTTATGTTATAAAGTGATCAACTATATTTTTTAAAAGAATCAATTATACACCAATGAAAAATACTACGATGATGATGATAATAATAATAATAATAATAATAATAATAATTTTTTAATAAGATCAATTAACCTCACCATCTTACCCAAAATAATTATGTGCCTTTGTCTTCCATACATTGAAAGAGACTTGAAGTTTAAAATTTTTTACACGATTTAATAACTTTTAATGTATTGGAACAAAGAGAGATAATTTTCAGGACTATTAGCTCCCCTGAATTAATGGTCAACTACAATCAAACACTTGATATATTAAAAATTACAAATTCCTCCTTGTTCATTAACGAATTTGACGAAATATTAAATAACTATTATGCCTTTAATATTCACCAATACCACCAAAATCAAAACCATCACCCAAAATTACCACAATGCAAGACCACCAAAATCACCTACCCGCAACTAAGAATCGCAATGGAGTGGGTTGAGAATTAGTTCATCCATCTCCGTCCCCTCTTTGATCGGAACAGGAATAAAAAAAAATATAAAAAAAATAGCAAAAAATAAAACGAGTACAAAGATATTTCGAATATAATTTTTAAAATTTAAAAAAATAATATTAATAAAAATTATAAATAATATAATAAATAAAAAAAATAGTTAATAAATTAATATAACTAAATATGCAAAATATAATAAATAAAAAAAATTAAAAATAAATATAATATTTTAATATTTTAAACTTATTATATTTGTAAAATATATATTTTATACATATATTAACATTTAAAAAATATTTATTTTATGTGATTGGGGGCGAGACGGAAAAAAATGAAACAGAAAGAACAAATCCGTCTTCATCCAGTTTGTTATCGGGATAAAAAAAATCCTACAAATCGGACCGAAAACAGGACGAGGCAGGAGAAATTGCCATCCCTACCGGCAACTACCACCCGAAAGCACCAAAAATCACCTGTCCACCATTGCCACCCAAAAATACCACCGAAAAACACCGACAAACCACGGAACCACCACCCATAAACCACAAACCACCATCCATAAACCACCAAGCCGTCCGAACCACCACCACCCAAAAGCCACCACTCATAAACGGCAACAATGTTAGGAAACCACCAAACCACCACTCGCGTTTGTGTGCGTGAGATAGTGAGAGAGATAGGAAGAGCCCAGATCTGGCCAGATCTTGAGTTTTTGTTGCTGCCGGCATTTGTTGCCGCCGTTGCCACTCCCACCACCAACCTTCTCATCGTTTTCTACATTCACGGTGGCGGCTGCTTTGGCGTCGTGCCGGACTAGCACGACCTCCCGCCTCCTCTCTCCATTTCCTCCTACTCACCACCACGACCAATGAACACCCAACAAACCAACAATCCAACCAGGGATCTGGCAAAAAATGGCTCACCATCGAAAACCATCAATTAGGGAAGTTTGCCACAGCCTTGAGGGAAGTTTACGGCGGAGATTAGGGATCTGGAAAAAAAGGATCACCACCGAAAACCACCACTGGATATGGAGTCCGTGATGGAGGAGGAGGCGACAGCTGTGGTTCCTTAATGGGGAAGCATTACAGAGGTGGGAAATTAGGAAAGTTTGCGGTGGAGATTTGGGAATGACACGGCACCAAGAATGGCACATTCAATGATGAATGCCGAAATGATAGCATTTGGAGCTCCACCAACGAGGAGGGGAGACGCCAGCAGTGGTGCTGGTGGTGGCGCAACGGCGCATTGATGAGTCGATGGTGGAGCGGCGGCGCAATGGTGCTGGGTGCTTGCGGAAGTAGCTAAAGTTTAGGGTATCTAGGGTTTGGGGAGTGGGGAGATCAACGGTTGGTGATTGAGGGTATTTTAGGATTTTAAAATAAATTAGGGCCAATGCCAAGCATTTTTTTTTAAACGGCAAAATATAAATATATTTTGCACAACAAAAGAGTTTTACAGGAAAATAATTTTTGCTGTCAAGAAGTTGGTAAGGAATCAACATCAAGATAGGAGATCTACTGTCCACTCGGCCCTTTCAATTTTCTCGTGCACCTCTAAAATAAATAAATAGGTTACCCTAGCAAAATTTGTTAGTCAATTTAATAGTTGATTAATTAAAAAATCTATTCGTTATACAAATTTAAATATTAAAGATGCAAGATATAATTTTTAATATTTTAAATATTTTATTATATTTGATCAATACGTCAACAGAAGTATTGGTAATTTACCTTAATTAATAACTAAAACACACTCTTATTATATTCATAATATTATTTTGACCAAAAATATATAAATAATTGAACTTTTACCATTCAATTTGACAAGATATTACATTTTAAAATCATTATATAATATTTTTGTTGTCAATAATATTAAAAATATTATTTTTATTATATAATAACCAAATAATTATTAAAACAAATCACACAAAAAAAACAACTCAATATTCTCTTCTATTGTTAGGGTTAGAACACTTACTTTTTAACCTCTTGTAGGTCTCTTTATTCTATTTCTACCGTCTAATGCGAGTTTTAAGAGAGAATAAATTTTTGAGAAAATAAATCTTTGTACGTTTGTCAAAATATACATTTTTTTGACAAGTATAACTCTTCCTGAGGCCAAACTCTTTTAAGTCCTTGCCTCTTTTATTTTTTGCATCTCTCCAAAAGCAATAACTAGTTTTGACGATACAATGACTAGTCACCACCTATTTTTAAATTTTTGAAGTTGTTTATAATAGTATAGAATAACTCAATTTAGTAGCAACATAAATTAGTAATTCGTAAAACATAATGTTGTAACTTCACAAAAAATGCCAATATATCATCTGAGTTTGGAATTAAAACACTCGAAAAAAATCATTTGGTGCGATGTATTAAAAGTAATTATATAATATTTTTATGTTATCTCGTAATTAATTATATTTTTTAAATAAATTAATTAAACATCAATAAAAAAATAATTTGATAATAATAATTCTTTAATAGGGTCGATTAACCCCACCATCTTACCCTACAAAATTAGGTCCCTTTGTTTTCAATACATTGAATGCTGAGTTGATGTTTAAAAGTTTTTACATAATTTAACAACTTTTAATACATTAAAATAAAGAAAGACAATTTTCAAGAAACGTAACTCTGAGGTACCAACTAAATCAAATGGCTTAATTAATAAGGTAAAATACCATCACCTCCCATGAGTTAATTGTCAGTCAAACGGTATGAAAAATTATAAATTTCTCCTTATTCATTAAGGGAGTTAACAAAAAATATTAAATAAATGTTATACCTTTAATGTCCATCAATACCACGGAAAGCAAAAAATCCAAGACCACCAATACCACCAAAATCCAAGACCACCAATACCACCAAAATCGTCCACCTGCAACCACCACCCAAAAGCACCAAAAATAACTCGTCCATCACCACCGCCCAAAAATCACCACTGAAAACCACCCACGAACCACTGAACCACCACTCATAAACCAGGAACCACCACCCATAAAGTCCGAACCACCACAGCCCAAAACTCACCACCAAAAACCACCACCCAAAAACGGTGGCAATGTTAGGAAACCACTGAACTACCACCGACGTTTGTGTGCGTGAGAGAGAGAGAGAGAGGGAGAACCTAGATCTAGCCAGATCTGGCGTTTTGTGTTGTAGCCGGCGTTTGTTGCCGCCGCCGCCTCTCCCACCACCAACCTCCCCATCATAGTCTACATTAACGGTGGCGGCTTCTGCTTCGGCGTCGTGCCAGACTAGTGCGACCACCCACCTCCTCTCTCTATTTCCTCCCACTCGCCACCACGACCACTGAACACGCAACACCACCCACACACCACTGACCACCACCCAACAAACTAACAATTCGACTAGGGATCTGGCAAAAATGGCTCGCCACTGAAAACCATCAATTAGGGAAATTTGCGACGGCCTTGGGGGAAGTTTGCAGCGAAGATTAGGGATCTGGCAAAGAATGGCTCACCGCCAAAAAACATCGCTAGATATGGAGGCAGTGAGGGAAGAGGAGGCAGCGGTGGTTCTTTTATGTGGAAGCATTATAGAGGTGTGAGATTAGGAAAGTTTGCGGCGGAGATTTGGGAACGACACGGCGCCAAGAAAAGCACGTTCAAAGATGAAAGCCGAAATGATAACATCTAAAGCTCCACCAACGACATGGGGAGACACTAGCAGTGGCGGTAGAGGTGCGCTAGTGATGCCGCAGTGGCGCACGGGTGAGTCAGTGGTGGAGCGGCGCAAGGATGGCGCTAGGTGCTTGGGGCGGCGGCTAAAGTTTGGGGGTATCTAGGGTTTGAGGAGTGGGGAGATGAACGGTTAGTGATAGAGGATAATTTAAGAATTTAAAATAAATAAATAAATTACATCAGAAAAATATGTTAATTAATTTATCGTTTCACTCATAGACGAATCTATTTGTTATGTGAATTTAAATTTTAAGGAGCAAAATATAATTTTTAATATTTTGAATATTTTATTGTATTTGATTAATACCACAGTAGAGTTATTCGTAATTTACCTTAATTAATAATTAGAATATATTTTTAATATATTTATAATATTTATTTTGACAAAAAAATATATAAATAATTGGATTTTTACCATTCTGTTTGGCAAAATTTTACATTTTAAAATTATTGTATTATATTCTTGTTATTAATAGTATTAAAAATATTATTTTTATCACCAAGTAATAATTAAAACAAATCACAAAAACAAAAAAAAAAAACTCAATATTTACCTATGTCGCTAGGGCCAAAACACCAAGATTTTTTTAGCATCTTTCGGATCCCTTTATTCTATTCCCTCTGCCTTAACGAGCTTAAGGGATGAACAGTTTTTTGAGAAGTAGATCTTGTACGCTTATCAAAATATATTTTTTTGGTAAGTGTAGCTCCCTCGGTCTCTGCTTTTGGAGGCCAAATTTTTTAAATCCTTACTTCGGAGCCTCTTTATCTTTTGCCAGCT
The DNA here is from genome assembly GCA_034768845.1 of Heliamphora exappendiculata. Lineage (NCBI taxonomy): Eukaryota > Viridiplantae > Streptophyta > Magnoliopsida > Ericales > Sarraceniaceae > Heliamphora > Heliamphora exappendiculata. The sequence continues at coordinate 24,679 of JAOTRH010300879.1, read as the reverse complement.
AACCAAAAACAATGACTATGTTTCAACCCAAGTTCTTAAAGTTGCATATTCATAATAGTGTAGAATAATTTAATATAGTAGCAATATAAATTTGTAATTCATAAGACATTATATGTTATAGCTTCCCAAAAAAGGCAAATATATTATCTATGTTTGGAGTAAAATCATTGGGAGAAATCATCTAATGCAATGTGTTAAAAGTAATTAAATAATATGCTTATGTTATCATGAAATCAACTATATTTTTAAAAGAATCAATTATACACCAATAATAATAATAATAATAAATTAAATAATATGTTTATGTTATCATGAGATTAACTATATTTTTAAAAGAATCAATTATATACCAATAATAATAATAATAATAATAATAATAATAATTCTTTAACATGATCAATTAACCCCACCATCTTACCCTAAAAAATTCTTTGTTTTCATTACATTGAAAGCGAGTTGATGTTTCAAAATTTTCATATGATTCAACACACTGGGAGAGAATTTTCAGGACACAACTCTGTCCCATTACAGGTTATTTTCAGGTCTTAGAAAACAACATTACCACAAAAATCAGTAAGAAGAATTTTCTGTTAGCTCAAGAATCTAGAATATGCCGGTCTTCTTTTCCAAAGAAAAAAGAAAGTTGCATCCAAATGAACAAAGTGTTAAACCAAAATTACAGGCCGAGATTGAAAGGTTCATGTATGATTCGCTCGAGCACTGAAAAAATCCATTACCGCTTGATGCCCCCAGATCGGATAAATCCATTGCTTACCTCCAGTGCTTGTTAATTATCACCCCATTTCAGTGATTAATCCATTGCCGACCAGATGCCTATCGCCACAAGAACTGGAACACTTTCTCGGAAATGCTTTCTGAGAAACCAAACACCCTCTACTCCTTTTCTCTTACCCTCGTTTCTGGTAGGTGCAATGTTAGCAGCGGCCCATCCACACGTTAATGTAGTTCCAAGCACCCAGAAAATGCGAAGAGGAAGCATGAAGAAACTGATCAATTGAAATGCTGAATGTTTAAGTTGTTTTTCAACTTCTTCCTTCTAGAGGTTCTCCTCTTGAGAGTTCTAGATAATTGAGTACCTGAAGCAGCATAAGTTCTGAGTTTCTGGAGAATCCTTCTCTCGCTCACACGCAACATGAAAGAATGGTACAACTTCCTCTCTCTAATGCGGCAACACCAATTCAACGCTTCGATATCATCTTCTATGGAGTTTGAACCATAAAAGCTCTCCCGAATGTTTGCAAGTGACAAAAGTCCATTACGCACGCTTTTCATCTGTAGCAAATCCTTGCTCATTTCCAGAGGTTTTCTGGCTCCAATGTCGCCCAAAATAACACCTAAAGGTTCACTTAAATTCCCAGCAGTTGAAACTGTGAGATCCAGTTGACGATATGCTTCCTCTGGTAATAATAAAATATAGAGTAAAATCAGCAGCTCAACTTGTGGTTCCCCATTCGACGATATTTCAAAATATTCAGAATCTTGGCTGACACACCCAGAGTAACCTAATCTTCTCCACGTTGACAACCTCACTCTACTATGACGGCTCGAAAACAAAGATGAACTCCATTGAAGTACCAGTTCTAAATCTAAATTGATAATATCATATGGATTATCCGCTTCTGTAAATCCATACCTGTGTAGCAGTGCGGCATTGCCCAAGGATCCATATGTGTTGAAGACCTGAAAGAGTGAAAATGAAACAGTATAAACTCACCAACCTTTTGACAACAGAGCAACTCTAGGAGATGAGTCTCAGACCACAAGGAGGATAAGTAACAGGTATTAGCATTAAATTACAAGGAAAAAAGAACAAACATACTGAAGAATGACAACAAAAAATAAAAACAGTGCAGTATTAAAACACCTGTTGTTAATCAAAATATGGGACCAAGCCCGGAAAGGAGAGGATATTAGAAAAGCTCATGCTGCAAAGCTGATGAAATCTTCTTTTCCATCTTGGGACAAGCAGTGTAAATGAACTAATTACAGTGGTTTAGACGATACTTATAAATTACGTTATATGGATTCTTTTAAATGTATAAAGTTCCCATGTCAGCACATACCCATGTGAGCACATGACACTTGGATAAGGGTATGAAATAGGTGTCTAACATTTTTAGCTGCACATTCACCAATAAAGCATATTTAGTAATTCGAGTTTATTGTAAAACTATGTATAAACTATTTACCTTAGAAAATAAAATAAATATATTAAGTAAGATGAATATTTTGCCGTCTCATTAAATGAATTTGACACTAGACACATACCCGCAATCGACACCCGTACCAGAGTCCATGTAACATAATAACAACCCCTTCTCCCTCTTTTCTTCTCACCTTTGCTGTCAAACCCCAACTAAAAATAGGGGCCTGATAATGAGGAAGGAAAAGCTAGCAGAGAGAGATGAAGTTTGCAATCCACAATCAGATGCCCAAAAGATCAGGTGTTGATTTCCACCAGTGTTGAGGAATGGGATTGCCATCGTCAACTCACAGTTGATAATTAATCATTTAAAGAAGAATCACATCAAATCGAAACTAAGTTATATAATCATACAAAAGTTTCATAAAATTTTCTATAGCAACAAGTATAATAAAAAAGAACATGCATTGCAAACCTTAATATTGGTTGGTGAAATACTGGTTGGTGGGAGATTACGGTGTTGGGTTTGGATGTGAACTGGATGATCATGGTCGTCGTGAGGGTTGGATGGCGATGTGGTGTTTGGGATGGTGGGATTGAGATGACTGTATAGGGTGGTAGGGTGGCTTGTGTACATCTTTTATGGCATTATTGGGGTAGTTTTGTACAATGGTGGGGTGTAGTTGTGACAGAAAATGGTGATTGGGTCTTTCAATTTTATATTTGAGACGAGAAGATATTGATGGTCATGGCGTAGGATACAGCGCATGGAGGGATGAGAAGAGAAAGAAAGATAGTACTAAAGGGCCACAACCCTAACACAAAGGCACTGCCTTAAACTCAATTCTCTTAATCAAGTTCGAATAATATACATCAAGAGAATCTCTTATTATAGGCCTAAGACTATTTTTAGAAGAAAACTAGAATCCTAAATGAAAAGAAACAAAATAAAAAACATAATTAAAAAATAAACTATAATATTAAACTAAAAGAAAACAAAATAAAAATTTCAATAAAAAATAATTAAAAATAAAACTACATATTAAACAATTAAAATAGAACTATAAATGAGCCCTAATACTCTGCATCATTCTTCTCTACTGAGAAAAAGAACTTGACATCGAGTTCTTCTTGCATTATTAAAGCTTGTCATGCCAAATAATCAAGTATTTTGCATATGTTAGTTGCGTTAATTTCTTCATGTTCCAACTAATCTTTGTCGTAAAGTTATTGACAAGATCAGCAAAACTTGATTTGAAAACTCAAATAAAATTTTCAACACTAACAAAATCAATCAATTCTAACTTGATAAATTCTTCTGTTGGTAGATAATTAATTGAATTGGAGAAATTAAAGTACATCCTTATTCTCAAAAGACTTCTCATTTGGTGAGACGATTTTTTGCATGAAATTTTCTTTCCCTTCAATGGATGGAGAAGGATAGGGCCAATAAGATTATTTAACTAGCAGGGTAGGCACCCATGAGATGACATCCCATCTTTTTCAGGAATTGCAAACTTCAACAAAATAATTTTCTCATTATATTTTGAGCCCAATGGTATTATCTTTCCTATTACAAGTGGCACTAAATTCATTTATCCATAAATAACCAAGTAACACACGCAAAATATTCTTGGGGATGACGTCACACCAAATCCCGTTAAAATAGTTACCTATATGAATAGGAACCAATCACCATTGAAAAATTAAAAAAGGAGTGTCATCAGTCTAAAGCAGTTGATAGGATTGTGGGTGGAGTTTAGGCTTGAATTTTATCCTAGTAACAGCTGATATAGATGCCACATCGATTGTATATTCTCCATCAATGGTAAGTTTTCAAATGTTGTTGGCACACCTAGAAAAATACGAAAATTATTGGAGCACTTTTCTCCATCAAGCGTTTATGAGAGATGCAAGGATAAAGGGCTAAGTAGGGAAGAAGGTGGGATGATAGTGGGCGAAATTGATATGCAGTTTTTTTTTTGTCGCTATTGTTTTCTTTGTCACTAATAGGTTTTTTTCTCTCTTGAATGCTCTAATATGTGGACTGAGTTTTGAATAAAAAAGGGGCAGGGTTTGGGGTTGGAATCAATGTTACCTGAATCGCGAAACGATATGGAACGCAGAACGAGAATGCGGTATGCTATACCCCTCGAAACGTGTTATGGTGGGGGTAGGCTTCTTCGGTTCACTAGTTCGAAACGAAATACGTTTGTTTGGAGCGTGGTATGATATTTTGGATCATTTAATAGTATTTTCATATTGTGATTTAAAAGACTTCAACATTCAACAATTTGTATTTTTTCCTCAATGTAATTGTAAAATTTACTTGAAAATATGCTGCAAATAGTCATTCCAAATCCAACTATCTCAATATCCAAATGATCCAAAGTCCAAAGCATCAAAGTAACTGAGGCAATAACAAAAAATAATGCTAAAAAAATAAAAATAAAAATAAAAGGTAGCTCCTAAAAAAAAATTGTTCAAATTGAAAACAAAAAACGCATCGGACTCTTTCCCTCGTCCTTGGAAGATAGTGGTGCTCCACTTCATCGTCTAACAAAGCTGAAAATATTAGGTGGCAATTTTTAATAGGATACATGTGCATACAACAGGGATTGCTACACATAATATAACTACGTTGAGGTTACACATTATCAAAACCATTTTAATTTGTTCCAACGGTATCCGAAATTCCCAACTTTGTTTTCCAAAAGCTAATGAGGAAGAATCCGACCCTTCTTTTCCAGACCCTTCGTTTTTCGGAAACCATTCATTAATAGAGAACCCTTCAAGGCCGAAGGAGATCGACAATGCCTTCGATTGATGATGCTTTCCATTGATCGAGATCAACAATGCCATCAAGATTGATCGAGATCGACAATGATTTCAACGACGATGACGATCTGGTCAACAATGGTAAAGAACATTAAACATGTCATCGACATTCTCGATCTGATCAACAAACCACCATTGGTGAGTTTAACTGCTTTGATTGACTTTTTTTGCCTTTGCATGTCGATCGAAGCTCCTTTACAAGTCCTTATTTTTCGATTTATGCTTTGTGTTTTGTTGGAACTCCCCGTATCACGATTGATCCGCAATTGAGATTGCACGATCCATATCGCAAAAAGCTACCCACACAACGATTTCTGGTAACCTTGGTTGGAATTGGGTTGATTCAAACAGGACTGGGCTAAGTATGGGTTTGGGCTAAAAAATCATAGGTTTTGGGTATAAAGAAAGATGGGTTTTTGGATCGAGTCGCAAAGGCATGTGGTTGCAATCCCGGGTCTCAAATCAATGAAAATGAAGGGTAGGGTCGGGTCGGATCAAATGTCTTCCTTGTGTTTTGTTCACAGCACAAGAGGGGGAGATGTCTAGGGTTTAAAGGAGAGAGAGAGAGAGAGAGAGAGAGAGAGAGATGGAGAGAGAGATGGAGAGTACTTGACGTCGGAAAACATGTCCAACAATGGTGTTGATGGAGATGGATAGGACCGGCAGTGGTCAATTGTGGAGGCGGCAATTGTTGGTTGCACGAAACTTAGTCGTCTGTGAGAACCAAGTGGTTGACGACGGTTTAGACCTTGATGGCAATGGTCCACGATAAGCCCAAAGGGAGGTTTCGCTTCGACTGTTTTGATCAAAGTTAGCTAGAAGGATGGCAACAAAGCTCGTTGATCTGGGTTTTTGTGGCGACCGACGAGGATGAGAAGATGCAATGATGGCTCACGATTGAGAGAGGTGTTCAGTCTAGGGTTCAGCAACTCTGGTTTGTGTATTGTGGGTTTGAGAGAAAACTAGGAGAGAAATAGAATACAAGAGGGATGTGAAAGAAAAGAAAGGTGACGCAAAAGGGCCACAGTCTTAACACAAGGTTGGCCTTAAACTCCAATTCTCATTAATTAACTTTGAATTATACATTAATAAAGTATCTTACTTATAAGCTTGAAACCCTAACTTTAAAGAAAAACCAGAATTCTAAACGAAAAAGGAAGCAAAACACAAACTAGAATCTTAAATTAAAAGGAAACAAAATAAAAATCCTAATTAAAAGATAATTAAAATAAAACTAATTATTAAATAATTAAAATAACATTGTAAATGAGCCTTAATGCTCTGCATCACAACTTAGATCGAAAAGAAAGGAAGGAAAAAAAATGTGCAGAACTTTTTTGGACTTTATATTTTAAATATGGGTTGTCATGGGTCAAGCCCACCTGGGAGAATGGAGAAAGACAGTTAACAAAGTGTATTATTTTCTTTCTTCAACAAGGGAATTGTTGACATTTTAGTTGCTCTACTCAGTCAAATAACCATTAAAAGAATATTTCGTTCAGAAAGGTTAACATCAGGGGAGGTCCCTGCTTATTGCCCAACCTTTGTGGGGTCAATGCCATTTTATTGAGCCTTAAAGGAGGTAGGTGAAATTAAACCACCGTAGAGTAGTAAATCTATATCAAAATTAGCCCCCTTTTGCTCAACAAAAGAGTTGCAGATTTTAGTTTCCGATTACAGCAAACACGCTTTGTAAATATTCAAGCCACGCATCAAGAACTTTATTTAAAAATATAAACAAAAAAAGTATAAGAAATATCAGACAAGGTGCTAACCTCTGCTCCACTTTTGACATCTTTCACAATGATCATTTGCAGAACAGGATCATCCTCAAAAGCAGAGGAACCCTCCCAGTCACTATCACTAGAAAAGCTTTTTCTTGATTGAGAATTTTGAGTTAATAGTTCACCATCAACAGTATTTTCATACTCATCATTTTTGTGGTTGTCTTCAGCAACACAGGCATTTTCATACTCGTCACTTTTTTGGTTGTATTCAGCATCACCAGCATTTTCATACTCATTTTTGTGGTTGTCTTCAGCATCACCAATATTTTCATACTCATCACTTATGTGGTTGTCTTCAACATCATTTTCAGGTATGAGGTGAGAAGATATAGAGGTGAAGTGCACATCCTCAGCTCCTGTTTTGTGATTGAAGCTGGATATCAGTAAGATTTAATTAATATACCTTTTTGTCAAGATCATCATTATCAAGAAAATTAAAATCCAAAACTATAAGTCTTGATAATGAACTGACAAGGTATCATCAATCAGCACTTCATACAAAAAATGAAAAGGAAAAGTTATAAGCTGTTTTGACATGCATTTTAGAATGATGGAAGCTTTGAATGGCAGGGTTGTTAAAAGGACCAACTTCACGCAAAGAGAGCAGCAACAACCATATAGGACTTTAAGGGCACTTAACACCAACCTTAACATATCATGTTGATTGTTTGTAATGACTCTGTTATGTAACTGTTCCTCAAATCTCAATGGACCCTTATCCTTCCCCTCAACCTTTGCTATTAAACTCAATGAACTACTATAAGATGTATATCAAGGGCACAAAATAAGACACAAAAGAAAACAAGATTGAGACTTTAAAAACTAAAATTAGCCCATGAAAATAAAAGGGCATAATTATAAATAACAGAAAAAACTACTTCAAAGTCTTGTGCATGAAATCATTAATGCAATAAATGATCATATCAAAAAATAAAATATTCTTTTCAATACGACCATGTGATCTCTATCATCCCAAACTGAAAAAAAATAATTAAAATTGTTGTTTGTGGTAGCTAGGGAAGAGTCGGAAGACTAGAAATTAAGTAAAGATTTCAAACCTACAAATGGAGAGCCATTTGTATGAATAAATGCATTTACTTGGGTTGGGTAATGAAAGAGAACAGGGAAAGACTCATTCCACAAATTAACCCTAACAATAAACTAGAGAATAGCTTAGCATTTTGGTCAAGAGCGTGATAACCATCTTCTTCATTTGATGTGATATGCTTTGGAAGCATGGTTTCTTAATTTGCATAGTTGGGTTGTTTCTGTAATTATGTATTTTAGAATTTCAAGAGTTTGTATATAGTACTCCATCCTCTCATTTCAGTGGAGATGAAAATGTAAGAAACCCTAAGGGCCCAATTGGCAACTAACTTAAAAACTAACTTTTTTGCTTTTTTGCGTTTTTAGCCAAAAAGCTAAACTGGGTTCAAAATAGGTTGTTTGATAACTTAGCTTTTAAGCTAACTTTTTTTAAGTTGGATGTTTGAATAAAAAGCTAGCTTTTTTTCTTTTTGTTCAAAATAAACAAATTTACCTTTCTATATATTTGATATTAACAATTATATGTAGTTGGTAGTGATAGTAAATAAGTTATGAATAAGGGGTATTATTATATTTTAAAAGTAATGGGAGTTCAAATATAATATTCTGGGAATTTGTGTTTTGATTTGACATTTTAGCTTTTTAGCTTTTTGCTCTTTTACCAAACGAGTAATCATAGTTTTTTTGCGTTTTTAGTCAAAAAAGCTAAGTTGCCAATCAAGGCCTAAGTTGGTTGGTGGGCTTTGACTCCTTGTACCCCTCTTCTTCTCTCCTTTCTCTTTTTCTCCTTGTGGATCAAGGTACCCTACAAATTCTAGGGTTTTCCCTCCCTTTCTTTCTCCTCTATTGTTTGTGTGGATTCAAGGCCCGTATAAACTCTAGGCTTCTCCCCTTTCTTGACGCTCTGTATCTCTAAATCTCTGTTTTCAAATATATATATATGTGTGTGTGTGTGTGTGTGTGTGTGTGTTGTGTGTGTGTGTGTGTGTGTGTGTGTTTCAGTTATATATATGAATTGAAGTTTGTTTTATTTTCAGGTTACGTCAGTTTGTACAAGAGCCTAAGCTCTAGAAGCTTAACGCAGACCTGAATCTGCAACTACTGCCGCATCTTACCTCTGTGTTCAACCTCTCTTTTCATGTTCTCTGCAGGTTCTCAGCATCTCTTTCTTGTGTTTTATTTTTTCCTCCTCCTGTGTCTTCCACATCTTCATTTTCTATTCGCTGGTTTCTTCTTTCCTCACCGATTTCTTATTCTGCACTTTGTTGTTGATACTATTGCAGCTTCTCTCTTCCTTCTTTGCCACACTTATTGATCTATTCCCTCTCTATTCACGAATTTGATCTTGTGTTGGTGCCATATAGGTGTTCGATAGAATTCCGGGGAGGAAGATGCTGCTTGTTTCAGGCATGCTTCTGTCCTGGAAATTCACCTCTTTTTTTCACTTATTCTACCTCCTTTCTGGTTCTCTTTTTCTTTTCTAAGTCTCACCAATTCTACCTCTCTGTTTTTACCTTCCCTCTTGGCAGGTTTCCTCTGCTTCCCCATTTTTCTTCACTCTCTCTTCTTTGCTGCTGCTTCTTCCTTCTCTGCTCCATCATTTTATCCGTTCTCTTCTATGCTTTATTCTTGCTTTCTCTGTTAATTTCCCTCTGTGGTTTTCTACTCCCATTTCTGTTCTCTTTTCTGGTGGAGCAATTGGAGGTGGTAAAATTCCATACAGCTTGCTGCATATCTTTTTGGCTCACCAAAGCATAGCTGAAACCAATTGGCAGGAAATTCAGCTGGAATAGAAATAAATGATGTGTTTGTTTCCAACACATCAGGTGAAGTACTTTTGGCGTATACTGCCATTAGCAGCATGTAACTGTGGATAATCTCAAGTTTTGAGAACTCAACATAATCTATCATGGCTGTATCATTTATTTCTTTGCTTGCCATGTCTCTAGTACTCGTTACTTGTTTCTTTTGCCTGAAGGCATAGCATAAGAAGAGAGAGGCCTTGCGGATCACGTGTTCATGAATTCTATGGGATTACTAGTCGCCTAGTGAAAGAAAAGCACTATCTTCGGTATCTAGCACAAAAAAAACAAAAAAAAAAAGCACTATCTTCAGTTGAGCCTGTGCACACTAAAATCTCTGGGAAGGATCTAATGTATAAAGCAGATTGGACTGAAGAAAGGATCAGTTTTGAAACCTTTTTAGCAACCTTTAAACTTGAGGACGAGCTTCTCCAAGAAGAGGGGTTCGATGTGATATGTTTTGCAAGAAAAGAAGGGTGGAGTAGTTTCTTAATTCCTTTAGTGGGGTTAATTTAATAATTTTGAATTCTTCTATATATAGTACTGTAATCTCTCATTTTAGAGGAGAGAAAAATGTGTGAAACCTTAAGTTGGTTAGTGAACTTCGGCTCCATGTATCCCCCACCACTTCTCTTCTTTCTCATCTTCTCCTTGTGGATCTAAGGCCCCGTGGAAGTCCTAGGGTTTCCCTCATTTTCTTTCTCCCCTATTATCTGTGTCAAAACCACTCGAGTATGTACTTGAATTGTTTTCATTTGGACAAGGATAGTTTTTGATAGATTTTCAGCCCAGCGATTCAAGAATTGATATGCCATAGTGTCGTGCAAGTCTTTGCTCTGAACAAGACCTCCTATGAGCACACCTTTTTTAATTTTTTTATAAGTAAATGTATTATACTGCAAGGCCCCTATGAGCACACTTGCACCTATCTTCATGCATTTCATGTGCAGTTTCCCCACTCCCCTTTAGCTCAGAGGGTTCTAAATTATATCTAAGGCATGAAATGGTTTCTTGGACAGAGGTTGGCACCAGCTTGGGGCCCTTAGAGCGCTCAAGCGCCTCTTCAGCGCTTGCGGTCAAAGAAAAGCTGACGACTCGTTAGGCATCTTTAGAGCGCTCGAGTTCTTCTCTACCGCTTGGATATGTTTTTCTAGCCAGTACTGTTATGGCAAAAAAACAAAAAAAACCAACAAAAATCAAACAATCATATATACGAAAACACGATTTGCGTGGTTCATCCAAAACTAGGGCTACGTCTACAGAGTTGCGACGGCTTTCACTATGATAAGAAATTATACAAGTTACAAGCGTATCAAACCCTACCTGAAGAAACAAATATAAAGACCTACAACCGGGTCAGAATTAAAAATGGGTCAAAAAAATTTGTCGGGGGTGCTATCCCCAAACCTAACAGCCCTCACCCCTGGCTCATGAACTAAGCCTAAAAAAAATCCATTTTAATCCACGATACTTCTGGGGCGGGGCGGGTCATGAGTCGAACCCCCATAATAACCAGGGCTCCATACACCTAACAATCTTTCACTTGGAGACTAATCCAAACACCAACATACCACCCTCAAACCAAACTCTACACATCCCAAACCATAGCTTCCATCGCAGCAACTCAACCTCATGTTCTCAAGCTCGAAGACCAACTGAAGCCACACAACTTTACTTGGTTAATAGTAACCCCTTTTGTTAGCATATCAACTGGGTTCTCTGCTGCACGAATTTTCTCAAGTTTTAACTATTCACTGTCAAGAAGAGGGTGAATAAAGTGATATCTCAATTGTATGTGTTTTGTTTTGGAGTGAAACGCCGAATTCTTAGCAAGAAAGCACTCTGACTGTCACCGTAAAACGGACCCCCATCAACCTTCTTTCCCAACTCATCTAAGCGACCATGTAACCAAACCATCTCTTTTCCAGCTTCTGTGACAGCTACATACTCATCTTTTGTAGTAGAAAGAGCAACAATTTTCTGCAACTTAGAAGCCCAACACACAACTGTACCACTTAGGGTAAAAACAAATCCCTTAGTACTCTTCCTACTATCAACATCACCAGCTAGGTCAGCATTGACGTAACCCTGCAACTTTAAGCATGCTCTCGTAAAGCACAATGATGCATTTGTAGAACCTTTCAAATATCTCAAAATCTACTTTACTGTATCCCAATGCTGCTTTCTTGGATTACTCAAGTATCTACTCACTACTCCCACTGCATGTGCAATGTCTAGCCTTGAACAGACCATATCATATATAAGACTACTGGCTGATGCATAAGGGATTTTACTCATATAAGCCTGCTCCTGCACTGTCTTTGATGATTGATCCTTAGTTAATTGGAAATGACTAGTCAAGAGTGTGCTTACAGATTTTGCATTATCCATATTGAATCTACTAAGCACATTCTTCACATACTCGCATTGTGAAAGCCTTAAGAGTACCGATGCCCTTGTCCTGAATGATTCTCATACTACGGATTTTTTTTGCAGCTCCCAAATCCTTCATTTCAAACCATCTTGATAAGTTTCATTTTCAACCTATTGATCTCCTCAATGCATGGGCCTACAACGAGCATATCATCCACATACAACAGCAGAATAATGTAGGGGTTGTCAAAAATCTTCACATAACAACAATGATTTGCTTCCAACCTTGTGAACTAGGTACTGTACATAAAGCTATCAAATTTGTACCATTGCCTTGGAGGTTGTTTCAGATTATATAAGCTCTTACTCAGTTTGCAAACAAACTTCACTTTTCCCTGTACTGTGAATCCTTCCAGTTGATGCATGTAAATATCCTTTTGCAAATCACTATGAAGAAAAGAAGTCTTGACATCAATTGCTCAAGATGTAAGTTCTCTGCTGCCACAATTCCCAGCACCAATCTAATTGTTGTCAACTTCACAACTGGAGATGTAGTCAACGCCTTCCTTTTGCTTAAATCCCTTGACAATCAATTTGGTCTTATAACGCTTGCTACATGTTCTACCTTTATTCTGTATATCCACTTGTTATGCAAAGTTTTCTTTCCTGATGGCAGTTCTGTTAGCTCCCAATGTCTGATTTGTTAACAGTAAATCCATCTTATCTTTCATGGCTAACTCCCACTTCATTGAATTCTTATTCTACAAAGCTTCATCATAATTCTCAGGTGGTGAGAATCGCTGTGGTGGTCTACTACTTCTGGAAGACCTTCTAATAATGGTTGCAGGTGTACTGTGTTTTGCCTATGGGTTCACAATTTTCTTATTTTCTGCACCCCTGTTCTACAAAGTACTCTCGAAAATATCATCTAAATCAACAAACTCAAACTTCTTAGCCTCTAGCATCACATCATCAGATTTTGCTTTTGATTGATCCTTGTACATAATATGCTCATTAAAGATAACATTCTTGCTTCTAATAATTTTCTCTTCTGATCATCCCAAAACCAATAACCAAAAGCATCATCCCCATAACCAATAAAGAAACATTTCTTGGATTTGGCTTGTAGTTTGTTACGAGCATCAAAATCAATGTGAACATAGGAGGTGCAACCAAAGACTTTTAAAAAGGACAAATTTACCTCTTTTTCGCTCCAAACTTCTTTAGGAATTTGCAACTTAAAGGAACTGACTGTCCACGATTTATCAAGTAAGCTGCAATGGTGACTGCATCAGCCCAAAAAGTTTTTGGCAGCCTAACATGCAACCTAATGCTCCTAGCTCGCTCATTAAGGGTTATGTTCATGCGCTCAACCACGCCGTTCTGCTATGGTGTCCCAAGAATAGTCTTCTACCACTTAATCCCATTTGTAGCACAAAATTCTCTTACCACCCCCCTACTATGTATTCTCCTCCATTGTATAATCTCAAACATTTCAACTTTAAGCATGTTTCAATTTCAACCATAGCCTTCCACTTTTTAAAAGTTTCAAAGACATCATATTTATTTTCCAGAAAATAAACTCGTACCTTTCAGCCCAAATCATCAATAAAGGTGGCATAGTACCGCGAACCTCCAAGAGATGCAATCGAAGAGGGTACAAGTCTATGTGCACCAATTTCAATTTTTTAGATTTTAGTGTTCTGTCGCCTTTTAAGAAATTGCCTCTTTTCTGCTTCCCAAAAATACCGCCTTCACATATATCAAACTCCATAGACTTCGGTTCTAGTAATTTACCTTTGGACAGAAGTACTTTCATCTCCTTTTCACTCATGTGACCCAGTCTTTGGTGCCATAGGTTTGGATCTATCCCACCATCAGCAACTATCACCATCTCTTGTACTTGAAGTCATATACAAAGTGCTTATTTTTGTTCCACGAGCCACTACCAAAGCTCCCTTTATGATCTTCTATGTACTGCCAACAAATGTGGTTACATGCCCATCAGCGTCAAGTTGTCCAACAAAGATTAAATTCCTCATTAACTTAGAAACGTGTCGAACTTTGTGTATCAGCCATATGGACCTATTAAGCAATCTGATGCGGATATCCCTCGTACCCACAATATTCAGAGTTTCTCCATCAGCCAAGTACACCTTCCCAAAATCACTTGCCACATAGTTCTCAATGATTTTTTGGTGTGCTCTAGTATGAAAAGAGGCTCTTGAATCCAACATCCAAGGGTTAATGGGACTGTCAACTGAGATAAGTAAAGCATCTCGTATATCTTCCATTACAGCCATGGTTTCAAATAGCGGTAGCGGTCGCCGTAACGGTAGCAGTGACACGGTTTCAAGGCGTAACGGCCATAGCGTAACGGTAGCGGTACTCGGAGCCGTGAAATTTTTTTTTGTTTTTGCACAAATCAACTAAAATAAACTAATATGCATGTTTTTTTTCTAAAATTATATTTATTAGAGTTTAAAATATTTTTTAATGAATTGTTTTTACTTTTGAGACATGATTTAACATATTTCCAAAATTTTATACTAGTAAGGCTAATTTTACTGAACAATTTTAATTATTTTTCTAAAATAATTGGTGAATTTATGTCACTATGTGTCATAAACTCATAAATTCATAATATTTAACTTAAATGTCAATTAATTTTTTTAATATCTATGAAGATGAAGTATTAAAAATGCTTTAAATTTAAATTTAAATATTATATATTTAAGTATTGTAAAAAATAACTAATAAGGATTTTAAAAAAATATTTTTTTAAAAGCTTATTAAATTTATATTTTAAACCTACATTTCTCGTAGTTCTCAAATATTATATATTTAAATATTTTAAATTTAGATTGTATGGATTTTAATTCTTAAACAAGTATTTTTTTCAGAAATAATATATATATGTATATATATATATAAACAAATATTAAAGGCTTCCAAGCAATAGATCTGTAAGTTTAATTACCAAAGAGTAAAGATAAAAATAATTTAAAAAAATCAAAATTTAGCGCAGTCAAGAGCTAGCCGACCAGAATCAGCAGATGGTCCAGACTCCAGAATCCCAAATATCTTAAACAAGTATTAAAGGCTTCCAAGTAATAGATCTGTAATTTTAATTTTCAAAAAGTTAAGATAAAAATAATTTTAAAAAAATCAAAATTTAGCACAACCAAAAACTAGCCAACCAGAATCACCAGATGGTCCAGAGTCCAGAATCACCAGATGGTCCAGAGTCCAGAATCCCAGATCTCTTTGATTAACGAATTGAGATTAACTAAAAAATATTTTTAAATAATAAAAAAATACAACACTAATTCAAAAAAATAAGTAATAGATGGATAATTCTATATATTATTTTAAATTTTCAAAAAAATGAAGTTAAAAAATAATTTTAAAAAATTAAAATTTCAGCCATATACTAACTCAAGTTTCAACTGAAAATGGTGGAAGAAGGAGAAGATTATGAAGATTATATCTTCATATCCAACAAGAACAGCCCAGTAAATGCCAAAATCAGAAGATTCAAAACAATAGTAGTTGCCAAAACTAAAGCAATTCAAGAATAGAAGGCTTTATGAACGAATCTGAAGGAGTAAGGATCAACCGAGATGAGCGAGACTTACCCATTGCCGAAAATGTAAAATTATAGCCACGATGAAGAATATTTGAGCTCATTGTGGATCAAAATCATCAAATGGAAGAAGAGAAGATGAAGAAAGTAGCTGTTCAAAAAAAAGAAGATGAAGAAAGTAAGAACCGTAACCTAGAAATACAGTCGGAAGAACTCGAAAGATTGGAACTTCCGAAAATCCAAAAATCTCACCGAAATGGAGTGCATCTGTAAATTATTGCTTAATCCAGTTGGTTCGTCTCTTTCTCGGTTATTTTGAGATGAAAATAGTGAAAGTGATAGAAGATATGGCAAAAAACATGCATCAACAGCATTTACATGCTAAAAAGCCATTTTTTCGCAAAGTAACGTCCGTAACGGCCTATTACAGCGCGTTTTCACCATTACGCTACCGATTCATCCGTTACGGTAGCTATAACAGTTGTTCTAGCTGTGAATTTCAGTAGTACCTCTACAGCGGCTGCAACGGGTATTGGCACCCACCGAAACTGATATGTAACGGTAATGGCCAATTTTTAAAACCATGACTACAGCATTGGCAAAATCATTGTCAGTCTTCTTTAATTCCCTACAGTTCTTTTTAATGTGACCGGCTTGGCCGTAGTTCCAACATTCAGGTTGCCGCCCAGATTTGGATTTGCTTCTGCCTTTTTTGAACTTTGATCTGCCTCGATTCAAGTTTCTATCAAATCCACTGCCCCTTGTTTCAACATTTAACGCAACACCAGAATTAGAACCAAAACCAAATATTTCATCTGCATCTCTCCTGCAAATCTTCTCACTTAGAATCAGATCCCAAACATCATCATACTTGAGTTTATTCTTCCCAACATAGTTGCTTATTGTTGTTCTCATTGCCTCCCAACTATTTGGCAGGAAAGCCAAAACAATCAAGGTACAGATATTATCCTCCAAATCAATCTCAATGGAGGACAGTTGATTTGTGATATTATTGAACTCGTTTAAATGTTGTGTAACGAGGGTACCTTTCGCCATCTTAAGATTAAACTGCTTCTTCACCAGATGTACCTTGTTTTTCGTACATACTCGACAGAGCCGCCACCAAAACTGTTGTGGTCTTTTCCTTAACAACGTTGTACGCCACTGATCTGGACAACGTTAACCGAATAACCACCAGCACCTATCTATCAATTGGGCTCCATTCGTCATCCTTCATACACTCTGGTTTCGTACCCAGAAGAGGCAGATGTAGCTTCTTCCCATATAGATAATCCTCGATCTACATCTCCAATATCGGTAATTGGTTCTGTCAAACTTCTCAATCCCTGTCGTCTTTCCTTCATCTCCTACCATCGCTACCACTCAAACCAGTGGCCCTAATACTAGTTGTTATGGCAAAAAACGAAAACAGCCAACAAGAATCAAGCAATCACATACACGAAAACACGATTTACGTGATTCACTCAAAACTAGGGCTACATCCACAGAGCTGTGGCGGCTTTCACTATGATAAGAGACAGTACAAGTTACAAGTGTATCAAATCCTAGCTGAAACAACAAATATAAAGACCCACAACCGGGTCAAAATTAAAAATAGGCCAAAATATTTTCCTCGGGGGCGCTACCCCTGAACCTGACGACTCTCACCTCCGCTCCATGAACTAAGCCTCAGAAAAAATTCATTTTAATCTATAATACTTCTAGAATGGGTCGGAATATGGGTCGAATTCCCAAAATATCCAGGCTCTACACGCCTAACAAGTAGTTGGCACTGGCAAGGCACCGTGAAGCCCTTAAGCCCTTTGGATCGTCCTTGGATCCAAAAGGCAACGCCTTTAAAGTGCTTGCAATGCGCTAAAGCACTTATAGCAACCCTCAAACTCTTCATGCTGATTTTATGAAATGCACCCAGCACCAAGGTGTGCCCACTCAACGATTGAGCGTCAAGGCTTTTTACCAGTAACTTTGTTGCACAAAACCCCAAGCAAATAAATATCCCCTTATTCGTTCGATTATGGTTTGGAGAGTGAGTTGTGCATTTAAGGAGGCCTGCTAGGGTTTCAAAAGTGGTTTTTCATCCTACCTTGCATTAGATCACTCTCTTGCAGCAATCTAAGCAAGGTTAATTCATGGCTTGCGTGTTCATATTTTCATACTCTTTTTACTTCATCCCTTCATCTCTTGGCCAATTCATGTTGCACTAGGGACGCAATAAAATATATTTTTGTATATTTATTACAAATCTTATCTATAAGTGATCATTCAAAGGAAATACAAATTTTAAAAAAAAAACATCACACTAACTGAAATGTATAAGACCACATATTCTATAACAGTCTCAATGCATGAATTGCATAAAAATGCAATCCATCAAAAATGATAGTAGAAAACCATACATTTAAAAAAAAATTGTTTTATCAATGCTTCAATCCACTAGATTATCATTTACACTAGATAGAATGTATCATCTAAGTCAACATTTCTAAAATTTAGAAACGTAAATCAATAGGTATTAATAGATATAAATCTATATGGTATCTTATCATGGTATTCCAAGTTATTTTGTCAAATTTGTAAAGTGTTTCTTCCATGTCTAAGCAGTTGGCACGTTCATCCACACATCCAATTCTTAAAAAAAAATAAAACCAATAAGATATGTTTAGAGGAGTACTCGACAAATGCTGCACAGTATCTAATGAATGTTGGTGTCCGACAAGGCACCCCACCTTTTTAGAAGTGTTCACACTTCTTATCTTCACTGTGAGTGTCCATTGTTGGTTCAAGATGGTCAACTGAAAAACAATCATATGTGAGGACCTAAGTACAGCCCCAACACCTTATACTTAATTTTGCCAAATGCAAACTACTTTGATGTTTTAAATGCTTATTCAACCTACATGCATTGAAAAATCTATCAACATCCATTTCTTCTTAAATGTGTTTGAACCTCGCAGTGCCATTCACGATTAGGCCCAACTACTAGGGGGCAATATTGAGATTTTTCTGCATGTACCACCAAAATGGGGCTTAGATTCTTGATTCCTACAGTCAGCCCAGATATCCCAATATAGTAGATTCGTTGTGACTTCTTCATCATATCATATAATCATATGGTTACATGGATCCATACCAGAAAAAATATTATAGGAATTCATTTGATATGAAGGTTTGTAAAAGCTCTCTGCTTTTTATTATGAATTTTGTTTCTTTATTTGATCCTTGTATTAATAAATTGACATGAACTTATTAAAATTAACTCAAGATATGGCCCTTAACAGAGCAGAATAGCGTAAAATGATTTATGTAGCCAACTCCAATTAATTAGGATAAAAACTTAGTTTGGTGTGGTTCGGTTTGGTTATTTGATCCTTGTTTTTGTCTTTTTCAACAAAGGTAACAGAAAAGATTAAATTACGTTATTACTCTCATAAATCCAACAAAGTCAAATAATTCTTTTCTCCATCCCCCTCCCCAATTATACTTACAGGCAACCAACCCAATCTTCTTCGACCTCTCCTCATCACCACCACCTTCCACAATTATCGCACAATCAGCACCACCTTTCAATCAAGATGAAGGGATCCAATAAGGAAGAGGGAAAGAAAGGAGAGAAAATAAGAGAGAAGAAGGAAGAAAAGAGAAGAAGAAGAAAGGAAAACGTGAAGAAGAAATAGAGAATGAAGGCCCATCTACCAACTCCATCACCTAACCATTTGATTCTCCAAGAGATGCTTCAAACTCTCATCTTTATCTCATGCATACTCCTAAGATCCTCTTAATTCCATGATCTTGAAAGAGGTCAAAGAACCCAGCTCATTTGATGCATGATTAAGGAACCATAAAACTTTTGTTAGTTTTGATCCTAGATTAAGGCTCTTTTGCATTGGCATCTTCATGAATCATGACACATTATTGGAAGTGTTAAGTGATAGATTGACGATCTAACCCTAGGGAGTTCAATCAAGACCCTCTTGATTTGAAGAAAACTTGAAGAAAATGAGCATTGTACCCTAGTGTAGATGGGATGAAGAGTGGGTTTGGTTGAGGAAGAAATGGGTGGCCAAGCAATGGGGGCATGGGTGCTTGCGATGGGTGGCGATGGGTAATGGCAGTGCCATGCAATGAAGGCAATGGTTCTTCCAATGCTTGCGATGGGCGGTGCTGGTGTGATGCAGAGATTGCGATGGTGGGGAAACAGGTGCGTTGATGGAGGAACAGGTGCAATGGTAGAGTGAGTCTGGAAGAGAGAGGATCTCTGTTGCTGAAAGAAAATTAGAGAGTAGGTAGGTGATGGTAAATTGGAAAACTGAAGAAATATAATTACTGAGGGTAAATTAAAGAATAAAAAAATTCTGTGAATTTGGCTTACCTACAATAAGGAAAAGCCATCTATTTATAATAATAGAGTGGATTTACGAAAGGAGTAAAAATCAACAAAATAAGAAAGAAATAAAACTAATAATGCCACAATAAAAATAAGAGATCCTAACAAATCCTCGTATCCTAAAATATATTATTTCCAGTACTCCCCCTCAAGCTTGGACAAATATATCAATCAGACTTAGCTTGACAATTAAAGACTTGAGCATAAATGGTTCCACGGGCTTAGTGAATATGTCTGCAGTCTGATCAGATAAAGAGACAAAAGAGGGAGGTCAAAGTGCCTGCTCGAACTTTTTATCAAATAAAATGAATATTCATTTCTATATGTTTAGTCCATTCATAAAGAATTGAATCTGAAGTAAGCATAATGACAGACTTATTGTCACAAAATAATAAAGAAGATTCTTTTTTCTCAAAGCCTAACTCAGCAAGAATAGATCGAAACCAAAGTATTTCACAAGTATCCTGTACTATTGCTCGATACTCTGCCTCAGCTAAAGATCGTGAGATTACCTACTTTTTACTTTTCCATGATATAAGAAGACAATCATAAAAAGTACATAAACCAGATGTAAAACGTCGGTCAGATTTAGATTCAGCATAATCCGTATCAGTAAAACATGAAAGTCCAGATTTGGTACTAGCAGAGAAAAATAAAACAAGTCCGGGACAAGTCTTAAGGTACCTCAAGATATGAAAGACTGCATCCAGATGAGCCTTATGAGAAATATGCATAAACTGACTAACTACAATTACCGCAAAAATTAGGTCTGGTCTAGTAATAGTTAGGTAAATCAGTCGGCCAACAAAACATTGATACACAGATGGAATAGAGAGTAACTCTCCAGATTCAGCGAAAATCTTAACATTCGGATCCATAGGACTAGATGCCGGTCTACACCCTAACTTGCCGGTGTCCTTAAGAAGATCAAGAGCATACTTTCTTTGTGAAAGAGATATCTCATGATGAGACCGAACAACATCAATACCAAGTAAGTACTTAAGGGAGCCCAAATCCTTAGTATCAAAAACTCTACCAAGGTCTTGTTTTACCTGAGCAATGCTTGGTATATCATCTCTGGTTAAAATAATGTCATCAACATATACTAACAAAATGATACGACGACCATCAGAGCGTCTACAAACAAAACATGTGTGATCAGAATGACATTGGATAAACTCCATAGATAAGATAACATTACTGAACCAACTGAACCATGCTCTAGGTGACTGTTCAATCCATAAAGAGATTTACGAAGGCGAAAAACCTTCCCAGAATACTCCCCCCAGCCCAAAAACTTAGCAGAGGATCTATATAAATAGTTTCAAGTAAGTTGTCGTGAAGGAAATCATTCTTGCCATCCAATTGATAAAGAGGCTAACAATGAGAAGCAGCTAAGGAGACAAGGAGACGAAAAGAAGTCAGTTTTTCAACAGGGAAAAAAGTAGCACCAAAATCTTTACCGAAAACCTGGGTAAAGCCTTTTTCCACGAGACGGGCCTTATAACGATCAACAGAACCATCAGCTAAATACTTCACACTGAAAACCCACTTACATCTCATAATCTTCTCACCAGCGAGTAAAGGTACAAGTTCCCAGGTACAATTATCCTCTAAGGCATCCACTTCAAATTTCGTGGCAGTAACCCACTGTGGATTCTGGAGAGCTTCAAAAACAAACCGGGGAATGGGCATTGGGCACAGAAGGCATCTTTCCAAGGAATGTACGGTAAGGAGCTGAAATACCATCATAAGAAATGTACTGAGAAATAGAAGGATTAGTACTACTAAGCCAACCATAATAACGGGAAAGGGGTTTGCGACTATGAGGAGGATAACGAGGAGAAAGAGGAAATACCTGAACCCGTGGCCAAAGAGATCTCTGGCTAAGGAGGCTGAGAGCGAGGGTGGCGAGAATACGTCTGCAAAGGAACAGGATGCTCGTGTCCGCAGGGAGATACGGGTTCCTACACCGAAGAAGAGTAAAAAATGGGAATCGGACGAGCACTCAGGAGGAAGTCCACCATGAGAGTGGAAGTGGCAGAGTCATGTAAGGCGAACATAGGGGTATAAAAAGGATCCTCACAGAAAGTGACATAAAGAGAATGGAAGATATGGCGAGACACGGGATCATAGCAACGATAACCTTTGGACATAGCGGAATAACCTAAGAAAATACATCTAACAGATTTATTATCCAATTTAGTGCAAGTTAGGTTTCGAATCTAAACAAAACAAGTACAACCAAACACCCTAGGGAGAAGAAGAAATAAAATACGATCGGGCTGAAGAACCTGAAGAGGAGCCGAACCATGTAAAGATCAACTAGGAGTGCAGTTAATGAGGTAAACCGCAGTAAGGACAACCATATGCCAATAAGACTTAGGGACATGCATGCCACAGAGGAGGCAACGAACGACAGACATAATGTGACGATTCTTACGTTCTGCGACACCATTCTGTTCAGGAGTATAAGGACAGGTAAGCTATTGGAAAATAACCTCTTGACGAAGATGGGAATGAAAGACATCAGAAATATACTCACCACCATTATCAGAACGTAATTGGTGAACAACAATGTTAAACTGGGTGTTGACCATTTGAAGAAACTGAACAAATATGAAAAACACATCAAATTTATGTTTTAGTAAATACACCAATGTACAACGAAAATGGTCATCAATAAAAGTCATGTCCAAACAAAACAACAACTGGATAAGGGCCCCATACATCCGAATAAATAAAGTTAAAAATACTAGACATACGATGCATGCGAGGGATATAAGTAGTACGAGTGTGTTTAGAAACTTCACACACTACACAGTGAAATTTATGGTCCTTACATGCTGTTGCAAATGATGGAAATAATAAACACAAATATTGAAAGTTTGCATGTCCTAAACGGGCATGCCAAAGAGTTAAAATGTGACGAGAAAAAATAGAGGATGAGGACTCCAGTAAGACAGAAGCCTGAAGACTAGAGAAAGGTGGCTCCCCAAAGTAATACAACCCATCACGCTCATATCCCTTGCCAAAAATCTTCTTTGAACTCAAATATTGAAACAAACAATGTGTTGGTAAGAAAATAACACAATTAAGATTTTTAGCAATACGACTAACATAGAGAAGATTAAAGGCAAATTTAGCAACATGAAGAACAGAATCAAGGGTAATATCAAGAAATAAGGACACAACACCCTTATGACGAATAAGTGAAGTGAAGCCATCAACCAACCAAACAATATGGTTCGTAGAAACGACGGGGGTAGAAAATAAAGACAACTCACCAGTCATATTATCATTGGCTCCAGAATCCAGAACCCAAGTAGGTTTATCAGATCAAACATGGAAAGCAGTGGGAATACCTAAGGCCAAAGTAGCGGTAGGAGTAGATGAGATGCCCTGAGCCCGAACAATGAGTCAGCCAAGTTGTTCTTGAAGCTGGCCAATCTAAGTCTGGAGTCGGCTAAAATCAGGCAAATGGGAAGTTCACGACTGACAACATTTTCTGCAACAGCAACGGTGCAAAAGGGCTTAGTACCAGAGGGCTTGTGCAGAGCGCTGCGGGGCTTTAATTCAGGATGAAGTTTGAAGCAACGAGCCTTAGTGTGACCTACTGCGCCACATTGATAACCAACAACTTTTCGATCGAGCCACGAGATCCAAAGCTAACTACAAGAGCCATCTGATCCAGGATAACTGGAGGAGCAGAAGTGGGGGAGGAGCGGATTGGAGTAACCAACGTCGACGCTCCTCACCATCAATAGTATCAAAAACCTCATATAAAGTAGGCATAGGTGAGGTGTTTAGAATCTGAATTAGGAGAGACTCAAATTCCGGTTTCAAACCCATCAAGAAATGATATGTATGTTGACGAGCAAACCGATAAACTATGAGAGAAGCAGCATCAGCCAAAATATCGCTTAAGGGCTCATATTGAGCCAATTCTTCCCACCGAGATTGTAAGTACCCAAAAAATTCAGTCACGGAGAATCCTAAAGACTTCTGAGAAGCAAGAGAAATATCCTGATAGAGCTCAAAAATACGAGCCTCATTACGGGCATGTGCATACATTTGAGTCAAGGCAAACCACAATCGAGGAACGGTATCATGATACATAAACATATTGTAGACATGCTCTTCCATAGAATTAAAAATCCAACCCAAGATAGTGTAGTTATCAATATCTCACTGAATATGCCGAGGGTTAGTCACTGGGGGTGGCTTCTCAGTCTTTAAAACCCATTGAGACTTTTCTTTCCCCCCGAGAAAGAGGCGAAGAGATTTCTCGAGAAGAGATTGGCACCAAGCAGCAAACATTTTTCCATTCAGCAATACACTAGTAATACGATGAGCCAGTGCATGTTGAAAAAGAGAAAAATCAAAGGGGGGAGGCCTGGATACAACTTTGTCACTGGATTTGGCCATATCGTCGGGTAAGTCAATGAGAACCAATAAAAAATAGGGTAAATTTCACTAACCACACCTGAGATTTCTGATAAAAACAGAAACCCACCATGTGGTTTCAAAAATTGCACTAACACCCCCTCATGTTTGATTTTAATATCAAAGAGACCCCGACCGTTACAATTTTCGTTCAATTTAACGAAAACCACAAAACCGCCCTCAAAACTGCCATCCCCGCCCAAAACCACCACCCCCCAAAACCAAAACCCT
>JAOTRH010300661.1:0-38197 GCA_034768845.1 Heliamphora exappendiculata | reverse complement strand
TATCTTAAACGTGGGGAGAATTTAGTGCATTTGATAATTAGAAACTCAAGACATAATTTGAGTTAGGGCCGGGAGTTTAGTCAGGATCTTTAGTGGAATAAGTTCTGGTTCGTACATGAAATGATCTAACTCGGGGACAGAGTTAGGGATATCCAATTTTTTCGTACGGTTAGACCGAGTCCTATACTTCCTCGTGATCCCTCACGTAACCCATTATACGCACGGATATTTTTTTTATTGGTTTCGGTAATTATTTAATTTAATTAGAATGTCGGTTTTACCCCTAGGATATTCGGGAATTAAATTAAATTAATAAGGGGCGGTTTTGATTTTTGGCACACCTAGGGATTACTCCCTAGGTGGCCGGCGCTAGGAAATGATGGGATTAATTATTTAAGTTAAGTATATATCTCTTTATATCGTTTTAGGAAAGATAGTCTATACTTAATAGATATTTGATATATTCTTATATATCAAAGGAGGCTAATTAATCAAGATGGAACCCTAATACTCCTACGTAGCCGCCGCCCCCTTCTCCTCTTTGGCAATTAATTTTGCCTTTTTGGAGATTATTGTGTGAGAAGAAACCTAAAGAAGGAAAAACAGTTCGATCGAAATCAATGCCCACACATCGTGATCGTCGTAGTGCATCCGGGTCATACGTGAGAAGATTGCAAGGTCGTCTTCAACGTATTCAAGATTTCTTAAAACTTTTCGGCAAGTTTCATAAAGATATTAAACTATTAAAATCATTACAGTTTTCATTTTTCATGAAAATCGCATACGTCATTTTTTACGGTCACGACGTCGATTCAAAAATCAATTTTTTTTACTGCGCGGCTCTCTCTCCAACAGTCTTCCATGTGTCAATGTTGCGAAAATATGAGCTCGACCCCTCACACGTGATAGATTGATCAGAGTTGAGCCTACAAGACGATATGTCATATGAAAAACTACCGGTGAAGATTCTGGACACCCGTCAACAAGTTTTACGAGGAAAGACTTTATCGTATGTCAAAGTGTTATGGTGACATCATGGTGTGGAGGAAGCAACTTGGGAAAGAGAGTCAGATATCTGGTCCAAATATTGCGAGCTTTTTGAGTCATAAGAAGGATCGAATTTATGGGACGAAATTCCTAAGCGGGGAAGGATGTAACAATTCGGTACATATTTATTTTTTTTTGTTGATCTTCACTTCAGGTTAAATATTATGGTGTGACAAAAAAATTTAGAGTATGAGTTTTAATGATATGGAGACCCGTGATCAAATTAATCAGTTGATGAATGATTCTTAAGATATAAAATAATGATTAATATTAACAATGTAATTATGAGAAAAATAGGAATGAGATAAGAAGAGTAAGGTTGGAGATGTGAGTTTAGTTTAAGAAATTTGCTAAGATTCAGGTTCAGGGACCACCGCTTGAGCGGTGGGGGTCTACTCGAGTGGGCCAGCCGGAATCAGTTAGAACGTTCGCGAGTCTTGGAGAACATTTAAAAAAATAAATAAATAAATAAATAAATAAATAATATATATTATATACTAGCCTACGTGAGGAAACCCACATACACACCTCATTCTCTCTTCTCCTTTTTTCTCACTCTCTCTCTCTCTCTCTCTCTTTTCTTGAGAGAAAACCCACCCAAATTCTCAAAACCCTATCTCTCCACAACTCAAATTGAAGATGGAGACAATATGAGGAGAGATCTAAGGTGAAGATTTAGCTTGGGAACAAGGAGATTGAAGATAAAGTCTTGGGAGAGCAAGAAAACCCAACTTTCAAACCCTATGAGGGAGAATTGAAGAAATCACAAGCTTACGCACAAATTCGAGGTAGGATTTATATTTTCTCACACGTCTTGCGTAGATTTGAGTTAATATTTTGTATATATGAGTAAAGATTAGGTCAATTACATGCTTAATGATCATATTGGTAAGTTTGTGTATGGGTTGGGTTGGTTTTTACAAGAATGGAGGTTTTGGGAAGTGATTACCCATGAAGTTGATGATTTGAGATATCAAAAAGGAGTTTTGAGGGTTGAATCTAATGTTTTTGGTTTAGAATTAAAGATTTGTGGCATTTTTTATAAGGGTTATGTGTTTGGGGATTTGAAGCTCAAAACATGGGCAAATTTAGGTTTTCCTCGGGTGCCAGCGCGCTCGAGCGGAGCCCAGTCCGCTCGAGCGCTCACATGGAAGAAGGTTGGGCGTTCGAGCGCCCGACGTCTGCTCGAGCGGACTGAGTACGTAGGGCCAACTTTGTTCGATCATATCTCCCTCATCCTAACTTTGAATTGGGTCGTTCTTATACTCAAATTGAAGCCCCGAAAGTTGTCTTTCCAACAAGAATACTCTCACAAAAAAATTCTTTTTTTCAAAAAAGTTATGATCAAAATAGTGAGGGTATGCCAAAATTTTAAAATCATTTTTCACCTATTTTTAGCCGAATGTTTTGGAAAAACATAATTTCATTCATGTTGGCCCTTTTTACTAAATTCCTAGTCCCTTGAGCTTGTGGCACATTTATAGATATATTTAAATTGAGTTGGGATGCATGCATTGGACCTGTTGATTGAGTCTACTTTACACTAAACGTGATTTCAAATTGATATATGTATATGTATACTTGATGGGAGTATTCTTTTTTTAAATTGAGGTGATCCTCTTGAAATCAACCTTGTGTTATGGGTATGTGATAATATTGTGATCTATGAGAAATTAGTGATACTGTGATTAACGAGAAACTGTGCAACGAAAGTTGAGAAATGAGAAATTGAATACTGAAAGTTGTGATGATAACTTTGGGTTGAGAATTATAACAGTATAGTATGATAATAACTGGGAGAGGAACCATTTGTGGGCTGGACTCCCAGGTTGTGAAAACGAATCCATTTAACCTAAAATGAATTGTACGAATTTATGTGGAATAAGTTGGGCTAGCGGCTCTGCGGGGAAAGACCAGAAACTTGCACAAGATGGGGACCACATGCCCACGGGTTAGCCCCCGAAATGTAGTATTGTGTCGTGGTGGGTTATAGAGCTATCTATTACCTAATGGCTTTGCGTAGCCTATTGGGATTAATAGGGAGGGGTTTCTATAAGCTGCTCCTGACATCGGTTCATTAGAAGTGACACGATTTTTTGAAAATACAAAATGAAAATGAAAAATTGATAAATGGTAAAGGAATGAACAAATGGAGATAAACTTGGTTGTGCATGAGTATATGTGTATGAAAAGAAACAATTTTGTGAAAATGTGCATTTTCATTTGGTTACACCCGTCACACCTCACAAATCATGCATTAGATATGAGTTAATCTTTATCTTTCGAGTTTTGGCTCGTGTATATATGTCAAACACATTTCAGGTTCCAATGAGCGGGGTGATAGCAAAACTATGGATGCCTTGGGAAAGAGCAAAGTGTGGGAGCCATGATTTCCCTTTTGTTGTATGTAAAAAGAAATGAAAATGATGTTGTAAAACTGATGACTAATCCTGGATGTATATTTCTCCAAACATTTGTGGTAGACTTGGGAATGTAATTTTAGAACTCAGATCTTTTGTTAAATTCTTTGAGTGGTATATATGATATCTTCTTATGCCTTAGGTCTTACCTATGGATAGAGTTATGTATGGTATGTTTTGGGTTTAGTTCATGGAATCGGATTTCAGTCGTGACAAGTAAATAGATTGAGTGTCATGCTTTCACCTCATAAAGTAGAACCAACTTTAGTGAACAATTTAGTGACCCCTTTTCCTTTTCCCTTTCCTAGAAATGGCAGAATAGAGGCAAAACCATGGGTGTTCATTGAAAGTAGACGAAAGTGAAAAGAAAGCAAAACTAAAAAGAAAGTGGAAGTCCCAAGCCTAGCACGAATTTTAGCACGAATTTTGCAAGATTTAATAGCCAACTTGGATCGATCGCAAGGGAGGGTACCCCAGGAAGCATCATGATACTTATTTGACCTAAGGGTACAGAATATCCCAGCACCTGAGAGGAAGAATATTTCCTGAACAACTAAGGTTTGGATCAAGGCCACAAAGCAACAACAACCAACTGTAAGAACTTATTATAGGTGCAACCAACCAGAACATAAAATGATGCACTGCCCGATGAGGATTGGAGAAGGCAATCAAGGAGAACCACTACGAAATAACAAGAAGATCACATGCTCGAAACCTTATCCTCAAGAAAGTTGGAATGCCCGCTGCCAAGGGGAAGAAACTACAATGTTCGTCAAAAGGGAGCTGGTGGTTCGGGAAGGATGACACACCTTGACCAACAAGAGAACCAATGGACAAGAAGCTCGCCTTCACAAAAGAAAAATGAGTGTTCGTTAATGATCGAAGGTTCGCCTGAATTCGCAAACTCTAAGATATACGTTAGAGAAACTTGTTGCGTTATTCCAAGAAAAGATACAGTAGAAGGACGAAGGCTTTTAGGTCAGCCCTAGTCAGACAACTCCCGCGCCATGGATATTCAACATGACCTTTAAGGATCACGTAGTTATCGGTCTAAGATGTTAGAAAGACAAAACAACAATAGCTCAAAGTGATAAACGTATAAACCCGACCTTGTTAACACCCTCAATAATGAACAACTCAAGTAAACAAGAACACAACTTCGATGAAAAGAAATAAAAGT
The DNA here is from genome assembly GCA_034768845.1 of Heliamphora exappendiculata. Classification (NCBI taxonomy): domain Eukaryota; kingdom Viridiplantae; phylum Streptophyta; class Magnoliopsida; order Ericales; family Sarraceniaceae; genus Heliamphora; species Heliamphora exappendiculata. The sequence continues at coordinate 33,550 of JAOTRH010300661.1, read as the reverse complement.
AATCAGCCACAACCTTTCGTATGAAATTTCGAGGACGAAATTTATTTAAAGGGGGTAGATTGTAACACCCCAGTCCAAGCCCTAGTAGTAACTACCTAGATTATAACAACCTGGCTCAAACCCTAGTATTAGCGATGGATAGATAATGAGAACCTAGGTCGCTATATAAACAAGAAAAATCCTAATTAGCCCGAAAACCCAAAGTAACACGAAAGCTTAATTTTGAACCGAAAATCCTAAAAGAGACCAAATACTCAGAGACAAAACCATAACACTTAGAAAAATATCAGAACAATTTAAATTAAGTTAATAACATAAAATATTAAATTAAAAATAAAAAATTTTCATAATTAAGATAAAGTGACTATTTTTTTCCTAGTACAGGAAAATGTCCAAAAAATTCAAAATTTGATACATGGACACTCAAAATCAGATATTTATATATAATTAATTAATAAAATATAAAATAACAATAAAAATGACCAAAATTCCCTTACATGGCCGGCCACCTAGGAATTTGTGCCCAAAAAGCTACTTTTTGCCTTTTTAAACTTAAAAATGAGAAAAGATGTTTAAATTAAGTATTATTTTGACCCAATAATTTTTATACAAGTAATATATATAATAATATAATAATATAGCTCAACAAAAGTAAAAAAATAATTATTTAAAATCTCTACACAATAAATAAGTCAAAAATCAAATTCTAGTCAAACTAACTTAATTTAGCTTAAAAGTCTATACTTATTTGTTTAATTGCTATCAAAATTATGATAAATTATGAGAAGACTAAATTAATTATAAATACATTAATATAATAGGTTTTAGTAGGTTTAGGTATATAAAATTAACATTTTAAGCAATTAAATACACAAAAATGCACCAAAATACTATTTAAAATCCTAATTAATTACTAAAATAGATTTTTATCTTCCCAAACACTGCATAGCCGAACCACACTACCCTAAAATTTGAATTTTTAACTTCATAATAAAGCCCACCTCTCATGCAACCAATGAGATTCAAAAAAAATTCAAAATTTAAATTTTAGTAATAATTAATCCCCATTTACATTTTCTTCTATAAAAACATAGCCTAAGCCCCTCCATTCTCCTTCATGTGGTATGGCGGAGAGGGTGAGAGAGAGAGAGTACCAAAATTATCTAAGTGTCCTAAGAGAGAAGAAGGATAAAAGAAGAAAGAAGGAAAGAAGAAAGGCTGGAGGTACAACAAAGCTAAATCTATTTCTTCTTCAACCATTGAGTATCAAATAAGGTAAGTAACTCCCTTAAACCTTCTAATGTTCTCCCCCATGATATCCCTCAATCAATCTCCATAACAAACCCTAACAAAATAAAACAAATAATGAATAAAAATTGCGCCGTAGGAGTGATTTAGGAACTGTTTACGTATGAGTAAGCTTTGTATGTATTTGCATGTGTGTATCTTTGAGTTTTATGGCCTAAACATGTTCCGGAGTTTTGGTTTATGTGAGCTTGTAACATGCATGCAAAGAAAACATGTCAAAAAAGTACACAACATAAACTAAGCAACCAAAATCCTAAGTAGACTGATTTTCTAGACTTACTCACTTTCTGTCACCTACTTTAAATAATCATAACTAAATGTTGAAAAATGGTCTTAAAGTGATTTTTATTTACAGATCTAGATTTCTAAGTTATCATTCTTAAAAAATTAGTTTGAAGTGATTTCGTTGGGTAGAACTCCAGATATCTCATTTTTACCAAAGAGTGTCAGATCTTAACCACAATGAGTTGCAGACCTAAAACCTTAAGTTAGAGTGAGCACCGAGCTTGGGTCAAAACATAAAACTTGTAGAGAACATATTTATCCTTCTGTCCACCAAAATTGAGCCAAAATTATGAAGTCTTGATGGGCCAAATGACTTCCCAAAGTCTCTGTTAAGGTTCAGTGACTGACAGACCTCTCTGTCACACCTTTTTGTGAGACTTAAAACCTAATTTGTTTGAAGCTAAATAAAAAAGTGGTAAACATGAATTTTGTAGCTAACATATTAAACTAGTTATTGAGAATAAATCAGCCCAAAATTTTCTCGTATGATACCCCAACGGTTTTAAACATTCTCTGTCAAAAACATACTCTGCAAACCCTTTTCAGGTTAACTTAACCCATTTAACTAATTGGCCAAAACCTCAAACTTTTTCCAAATAACGTACCCTAACTTAAAACATGAAACTTGTTGAGTACACCTTGAACTAGAACCCCACCAAAAATCAGAGCCATAGCCCTTGAACTGATACCCCAAACAGTGGCCAACAGAATCTCGATTCCTATGTATTTCTCTGTAAATTGCGGAACCGTTTTTAATTAAATAAAATAAATGACATTTTTACTTTAGGAACTGACCTTGGTGATAAATATGAAAGTTATAGAAAATATTTTTATCTAATTGGTGTTAAAATTTTAAAAACTAAATCAATGTTTAAGTGTTTCGAAACACTATCGTAACCTTAAAACTAGCAATTAAAACTTGAACCTAAAATTGGCTAAGTGTTTGAATGGTGTGTTGCTTATGAGGCCTGAGTGTGTGAACCTTATATGAACTTTATAAGTAACTAGTGTATTAAAAATGATGCTTTTAATAAGACAAACTCATGCCGATGGTTTGAATCTATGTTGCTTAAATTGTGATCATGCTTCATATGCTTGTACTTAATGCTTTATCAAATTGTACTATGTGCCCTACCATGTTTATACGCCATGCCAAGATAAATTGCACACAAGAAATGTTGCACACCATGAACATTCACATGTTTCATCTGGGATTATCGGAGTCCTTTCGTACCTTTCAAATTGGGTTGGGTGACATGGAAATCGTTGTACTGTGGTTGTGGATCTAGAGCGTCCCTAGTTGCCATATTTGATATCGAATTGGAGGTTTTATTATAAAAGGAGGTTTAGGCACCATGGGTTCGTTACTAGCTTTATTTAGACTTTGGGTTGAACGCTTAACAAGCATCCTAGTACTTAATGTGGGATTAGCTGGTTCGTATTAGGGAGGCTGCTAAAACGGTTGAGGCATGCTGCCACGGCGAGCATTTACCTTTCGCAACAAGGCTAGGATAGGTTAAGTGATCAAAGCCATCAAGTCTACTCTGTAATTCCCAGCGTGGAATTCATGATACTGTTCTGGAAGTACTTGGGGATTGGGTATCTACATTGCATTAATTTGCATCACACACTCATTCTTTTGTTCTTATATATGCTCATCCTGTTGAAAATGATAAATAGCCTGTAACTTCTCTTTGGGTGCTATACGATATGCATTATGGAATATCTTGTCACGAGTTTGTTAGACTGTTTAGGGAATTTGCTTCTGCGCTCCAGCTCATGGCATTTATTCCACAGGTGACGAAGAGGGACCCTTTGAGGAACGTGGGTTCATTGAAGGGGAAGGATTTGCAGAAGAGGGAGAGCGGTAGGAGCAGGTCGACCCCAACGACGCAGTTTGAAGACGTAGGACGTTTCTTTTTAATCTTTTGTTCAATTTTTCCACGGATATGATGTAACTTTTGTTAAGTTTTCTGGATGACTGTACTTATTAAGTATTTTGAACAATCTCTGAACCGTTAATGATGTAATAGTTATCTTATGTATTTATGAACATTCTGCTAGAATATGTTCCTTATTTATAGTTACATATGTTCTCACATGCCCGGGGAACGGGGTGTCACAAGTATTCTTGAATGAGAATATTTTGTGTTAAACCCAATTGAAAATTAAGTCAAACACTTTTAAAGCAAAGTATACTTGAAATATATCAAGTGCGTCAACACTTTTGAACAAATGGTTTGACACCCTAAAAGTTTTATGAGGTTGCTTTCAAGTATCAAAAGTTAGTGGTAACACAAATAAGTTCTGTGTCAACACAAAAGAGCCGAAGCTCCTAAGACTCAAAATGAGTCGACACAAATAAGTTTTGTGTCGAAAGAAAAGAACTGAGGCTGCCTGTAAATTTTGGGTGTCGACACAAAAAAGAAGATGAGTCGACACAAAAGTCCCAAGCCCAGCTGAAGAATTTTGGTGTCGACACCAAAGGTCAAAAGTGTCGACACAAATATCCTGAGGGTTCCTGTCGAATTTAGTGTCGATACCAAAGAAGACTTGAGTAAACATAAAGTGCCTCCTCCCAAATTCTGAAGTTCAAATGAGTCGACACCAAATCCAAAAGTGTCGACACCGTTGTGTTAGTGAGAAAGCTTGTAGAAATTGTATCAACCTCTCAGAAGAAATGTGTCGACCCAACCACTTAAAGGACCTGCCCTTAGACATTTTGTGTTGGCACCAAAGGCTTTTGTGTAGACGCCGGTGACTCAGATTCAATTTTGCAGCAGACCTCAATGGTTGGATTTCTTGCATTTATTGCTCCCACCTACTTCCAACGGTTATGAATGCACAAGAGCTTATATAAGGAGTTACTTCTCAACATTTAATTTCTTTGGATAATTTTTCAATTACTATTCTATTACTTGAATCAAACTCAGAATTCTCAAGCTCACATTTATTGCTAAACTCCAGCTCTTGTTCCTCATCCCTCTTTACTTTTTCATTTATTATAAATTAGTTTCTGTAAAGAGAGTGAGTGTTCCTCATTAATTCTCTCATTTATTGTATTCAATGGTGAGTCACCCTTTATCCTTTGAGTGAGTGAGTAAATCTCATCAAAAAGAGTTCAAGAGAGATTAGAAGAAAATAGGGACTTGTTTTCATAGGATCTTCTTAAAGCTGAAATAGGCTTTTGAATGTTCCTGTAAACATTCGTTTACTCAAGCGAAGTCTTGAAGTTGTAAAGGTTTGGAATGCACATGTGAAGCATTCTATACAGTGAAAATACTCAAGAAAAAACTTGAGGAGTGGACGTAGGCTTGGAAGAAGCTGAACCACTATAAACCTTTGGTGTCTGGCTCAATCTCTCTATCCCTAACCTCTTTAATATTTGTATTGTTTTAATATTTGATTATCTTATTTTATTTGATCGCAATATTAAATGCTTTTCAAAAAAGTTTTTAAAATCGTTATTTATTTTTTAAGACCTAATTCACCCCCTTCTTGGGTTGCCTAGAACTAATAATTGGTGTCAGAGCTTAGGCACTTGTTTTTTTACTTAACTGTCTAAGAGTTTTTATGGTAGCTACTAGCATCGGACCTATCCAATCTGAAGGTCAGTCGACCAATAGACCTCCTTTGTTCAATGGATCAAATTACAATTATTGGAATGCTAAAATGAGAATCTACATTCAAGCCATAGATTATGACCTTTGGCAGGTTATTGTAAATGGGCTCAAAAGACCCACCAAAACTGTTGAAGGGGCTACCGTCCCTAAACCAGAGACTGAAATGACTGAAAGTGATATTAGATAAATTCAAAAGAATGCTAAAGCCATGAATCTCCTATATTGCTCACTTGACCCAAATGAGTTTAATAGGATCTCAACATGTGACACCGCAAAAGAAAAATGGGAAAGACTCGAAGTTACCCATGAGGGTACTAATTGAGTGAAAGAGTCCAAAATAAGTCTTCTTGTGCATAACTATGAATTATTCAAATTGAAGCATGATGAAATTATTTCTGATATATTTACTCGCTTCACTGACATTATTAATGGACTAAAATCCCTTAGCAAGATTTATACAAATGCATAAATGGTAAGAAAAATTCTTAGATGCATGCCTAAGAGTTGGAAAACTAAGGTCACAGCTATTCAAGAAGCCAAAGATCTGAACACACTCAGTTTAGAAGAATTTCTTGGTTCTCTCATGACCCATGAGATGAACATAAAGATGGACGATGAGGATGACAACAAAAAGAATAAAGGAATCACCTTTAAGTCCTTAACACATGATGAAGAATCTGAGGAAGATTCCTCAAGTAATTAGAATGAAGGCGTGGCCCTCATCACAAAGAAATTCAAAAGATTTCTTAGAAACAAGAAACAATGAGGAAGAAAGTTCTTTAAGAAGGAAGGACACTGAGGCAAGCCTGTCAAATTCAAAGGCGACTCAAGCAAATTCAAGAACAACTTCAAGAAAGAAGAAATTATCTGCTATGAGTGTAACAAGTCTAGATACGTCAAAGCTGAATGTCCTCAGCTCAAAAAGCAATTCAAAAAGGGCTTAAAAAAGCCATGATAGCTATATGGGGCAAAAACGATGACAGCAGCTCTAAGGATGAAAAAGAAGAAAAAGAAAAAAACGAAGTAGCTAATCTATGCCTCATGGCTTGAGAAAATGATGAGGTAACTTCTGACCCTTTTTCCTTAGATGAATTGCAAAGTACATTTAAAGATTTGCATGATTAATTGAGAAAAATAGGTGCAAAGAATTCTATTTTTAAAAATTTAGTTCTTTCCTCCTCAACTAAAATTGAAACTTTGAAAAGTAAAAAATGCATTTTGTCAAAACAAGTTTCTATTTTGAAGGATGAAAACAAAATTTTGAGTGAAAAAGTTGAGGGCCTCTCAAAAACCGTTTACAAGTTCATTCAAGGAAATAAAAACTTCGATAAACTTCTTGGCATGTAAAAATATGTTTTTGACAAAGCTGGAATCAGGTATAAACCCAAGAAGAAACAAAAGTTCTTAAGCAACATTTTTGTCAAAGCATCCTTTAATCATACAAATGCCACCTGTTTTCACTGTTATGAGCATGGGCGCACTGTCACACACTGTGCACACACAAAATACTATAATTATATCAAGAATGCTTGGGTTCCTAAAGGAACACATCTTCAAGGAACTAACACTAAAGGATCCAAAAAAAATTGGGTACCAAAAATCAAAACTTAATTCTCCTTGCATGTATGTCTCAAATCCTCATTCAAGGAGGGGATGTGGTATCTCGATAGAGCTTGCTTAAGACACATGATAGGTTACCAATTGATGTTTGCATATCTCAAACCAAAAGATGGTGGATTTGTGAACTTTGGAGACAATAGCAAAGGAAAAATCATAGGAATTGGATGTATCGGTAAAATTTCGTCCCCTTCCATTGAAAATATTTTGCATGTTGATGGTTTGAAACATAACCTTCTTAGCATAAGCCAACTTTGTGACAAAGGCCACAAGGTTGTGTTTGATCATGCTAAATGTGTTATTGAAGATTCAACCAATAACAAAGTTATTTTTGAAGGTCAAATACATGAAAATGTTTATACATTTACTCTCAGTGATCTTTCTGAGAATGACACCAAGTGCTTAGCCACTTTAAGAGATAATAGTTGATTGTGGCATAGAAGGCTTGGACATGCACACATGAACTTGATTTCTAAACTTTTAAAAAAGGAGTTAGTGATTGGGTTACTCCAAATCAAATTTGAAAAGGACAAAGTGTGTGATGCATGTCAGCAAGGCAAACAAGTTAGAAGTTTTTTTCATTCTAAACATGAAACTTCAACTTTTAGGCCATTACAACTATTACACATGGACTTATTTGGTCCAATAAGGACTTTAAGCCTGTGAGGCAAGAGATATGCCTTTGTTATTGTTGATGACTTCTCTAGATATACTTGGGTGCTCTTCCCAGCTCATAAGGATGAAGCCTTTGCCTCTTTTACAAAATTATCTCGAAGAGTTCAAAATGAAAAAGGTTTTCAAATTATAGGTATCTGAAGTGATCATGGTAAAGAAATTTGAAAACAAAGATTTTAAAAATTTTTGTGATGAAAATTGTATTAACCATAACTTATCTGCTACTAGAACCCCTCAACAAAATAGAGTTGTTGAGAGTAAGAATAGGACATTGGAAGAAATGGCTAGAACCATGCTCTGTGAAAATAATCTACCACGATACTTTTAGGCTGAGGCTGCTAATATCGCTTGTTTTTATCATAAACAGAGCTATGATACGAGCTTCTCTCAAGAAAATCTCGTATGAGCTATGGAATGGAAGGAAACTTAATATCAATTATTTTTGCGCCTTTAGCTGCAAATATTTTGTTTTAAACAACAATAAAGAACTTTTGGACAAATTCGACGCAAAATTTGATGAATGTATTTTTTTAGGATATTCTATATATACTAAAGCGTATAATATATTCAACAAAAAGACCCTAGTTGTTGAAGAATCTATACATGTTATTTTTTATGAACATAACCTTGGTTCTTCAAAGAACTTTTGTGAAGATAACTTGATTGATATAAAAAAAGGTGCTGAAGATATCTTCATCAAGGAAAAGGAAGAGCCAAATCAAGAGGAAGTTTCAAATCCTCAACAAAATGCAGTCCAACAGGTTACTGAATCTTCAAATCTAGAAAATTTAGATTTACCTAGAGAATTGAGGTATGCTCATGGTCACCCGAAAGATCTTATCATTAATGATCCATCGCAAGGTATCAAAACTCTATCCTCTCTAATAATGTTTGTGATAATTTAGTATTTCTTTTCCAGACCAAACCAAAACATTTTTAGGAAACCGAAAACAATGAGTTTTGGATCTTGGCTATGCAAGAAGAGCTAAATCAATTTGAAAGAAATAAAGTTTGAATTTTAGTTCCAAGACCTAAGGAACACTCCATCATCAGTTCAAAATGAATTTTTAGAAATGAAATTGATGAAAATGGAGTATTTTTTAGGAATAATGCTCGATTGGTAGCCCAATGTTACAATCAAGAAGAAGGCATCGATTTTGATGAGACTTTTGCTCCTGTGGCTAGGCTTGAAGCCATTAGGATGTTGCTTGCCTTTGCATGCTTTAAAAATTTCAAACTCTATCAAATGGATGTCAAGAGTGCCTTTTTAAATGGTTTTATCTCGGAGGAAACTTTTTTGAAACAACCTCCTGGCTTTGAAAATCTAGATTTTCCAAACTATGTTTACAAACATACCAAGGCTCTCTATGGTTTAACACAAACACCTAGAGCTTGGTATGAAAGACTAAGAAAATTTTTGATTGAAAATAAGTTTTCAAGAGAAAAAATATATATAACTCTTTTCATCAAGTCTCAAGAAAATGACATGCTAGTTGTACAAATTTATGTATATGACATTATTTTTGGTGCAACTAACGAATCTCTTTGCAAGGGCTTTGCTAAGTGTCTACAGGGAGAATGCAAAATAAGCATGATGGGTGAGCTCAACTATTTTCTCAGACTCCAAATTAAACAAACTCAAGAAGGAAACTACATCAATCAAGCTAAGTAAACATGGGACATATTAAAGAGATTCGATACGCTAAAGGCAAAAATCCATGGGAACTCCAATGTGCCCTACAACGAAGCTTGACAAAGATGAAGATGTCATAGCATTGGATGAAAAGCGTTATAGAGGTATAATTGGATCTCTCTTATATTTAACTGCTAGTCGTTCGGATATTATGTTTAGTGTTTGAATGCATGCTAGATTTCAATCAAATCCAAAAGAATCACATGAGACCGCTGTTAAACGCATCTTTAGATACCCTTTAGGTACACAAAATCTAAGATTATTTTATCGTAGAGGAATAGCCTTTGAGTTATTTGGCTATTTAGATGCTGATTTTGCCGGATGCAAAGTAGATAGAAAAAGCACAAGTAGAACTTATCAATTCTTATGACACTACTAATCTTTTGGTTTAGCAAGAAACAGAACTTTGTGGCCTTGTCTACAGCCAAGGTTGAGTACATTTCAGCTAGAAGCTGTTGTGCACAAGTTCTTTGGATGAAACAACAATTAGAGGACTATGGTTTTCACGTAGATCATATTCCTATAAAATGTGATAACACTAGTTCAATTAATATATCTAAGAACCTTATACAGCATTCAAGAACCAAGCACATAGAGATTAGATATCATTTTATACGAGATCATGTGCAAAAAGGTAATATCGAACTTGAATTTATAGGCACAGATTACCAATTAGCAGACATTTTTACAAAACTTTTAAATGAAGAAAGAATATACTATATTAGAAGAGAATTTGGTATGTTATGTGCTCCTAATTCATAATCAATATGCCATACTAACCATGTCTTTTCATTGCATTTCAATGTCTTTGATGTTCTTTCTTGGTATGTGAAAAGGCATCGAAGAGGAAGAAAACGACGAAGGTACTTCCTCAAGCCCTATAATGTCCAAGAGGAAGAAAACGACGCCCACGGTGGCGACGGCAATGGCACAGGCACCGGTTGCAATGGCCGAGGTAATAAACTTTAAAAACCCCAAAATTTGTCAACTTTACTTTGCATCATTTTTGAATCGAAAAGTTGTTCCGGTCGTAGTATAGATTTTTCATTCTTTGACTTCATTGAAATGAGATTCAAGGATCTCTTTTTAAGCCTTGGGTTGGAGGGGCTTTTGCAAATCCGAGAACCCCACTATCCCACTTTGGTCAAAACTTTCTATGATCACCGTCACATTTCACTAATTCCATCCACCACCAAACCACATGGGTAAATGGTGTAGACATTCATTTGACCCCATCTACCCTAAATGAAATTCTTGGCATTCCAGAAGACGACATTTGTGTTCCATGTAACGAAAAACCCATTGATCTAGAAGGATTTTCTTTCTCTGAGGCTGTTAAAAACATCTTTGAGAATGAAGACATTTACCCTACCAAGCCCTTAGAAGCCAACACTCTCAACCTAGAGATGCGCATTTTGCGTCATATGGTAAACCACATATTTCTACCCCAACTAGGAAAATTTAGAGATGTTTCATACATGCTCGTGTTCATCATGTGGTGTATTCTTAAAAAATAGAGCCTTAACCTAGGTTTCTTATTCATTTCCCACATGTTGCATTTCACAACAAATCTAACTCCTCTTTCTCCCATGGAATGTATCTTACCAAAATCTTTCGCTATTTTAGTGTAGACTTATCAATTGAGAAGATAGTACAATTTTCAAAACATGACTTCTATTGCAGTTCCACACTTAAACATATGCAAATTGAAAATGTTGATGGTGTCTTGGCCACATTCCGTCGTGGTACCCCTTCATCTGTGAGAACTCCTCCTCCTCCACCTCGAAATGTTTCTCCTATTCCTGCAGATCTTGACTCTCCTCCTGTTCCAACTATTTTTCCTAGCACCTTTAGTACCCCTAGTCCCTCACATGCTCCTTCTCCTCCCACATTTGCCTCTACTCCATCTACCTCATCCTCTATGTCATGCCCCAAAACCTCGGGGTCACGTGAAAATCCACCAAACACCAATTTTATGAAAATATAGTTTTTCACACATTGAATTCGCCTGTTGAAACCACTGGAAAACCCAGCAAAAGATATCTCTCACAATCAATGGCATACAGTTCTAACATGCATACAGTATCGCCTTATGGCGTACAAAACTTGCCTTCAGGAACAGGCAAACTAAAAAGAAAAACTACTACAGGCTTCAATCATTCGTCAGCACGGGCATCCCTCGATCTACACAAGATCATCATCCACATCATCACCTAAAAAAGGTTTCATACAAAAAATTCCACCCGTGAGCCGAAACCTAATAGAAACAGACAATAAGGCTGTAAACCAGGAAATATGCAATCATATAGAGTAGGAGCGAACTCAACCACCAACCCAAAAGGTTTTCCATCCAAAACCCACAAGTTTTCCCATCATACTACATCAGTCTCCCAAAATGGTTTTCATTAACATAAAACCCATGTTTTCATCCTTCAAACTATGTGTTGCAAATAGTGCAAATAAACCACCATAGTTAAGGAAAAATAGTAATCAAAACATTGCTCCCTCACAGAATGTACCATCGTGAAAAAAGAAGAATATGATCCTATGTACCGACTCCATCACACGACAGAGGTAACAACGATAGACCCCTATCCAATATCTAATCCCCATACATCATGGGACCGGTTAGATACACACAAGTTCTATACGGAGCACCATAACGTAACCACTCAACTTACGGACGACAATCCGAGGGTACAGAGCACCCAACTCAATTTACGGGGACTAACCCAAAGGTACAGAGCACTTACGCTGCGCACATTTCTGGACTTATACCAAGGACAACTTGTGCTAAATATCCATCATCTCGGTACATCTAGATAATATTTTAAAAATCAAACCGATGCTCAACTACGAAAAATATTTCACAAATATACATTATACATGGATATATAGATCCATCCATCAACATGGAGATCAACAAAATATTTCCAAACCTGAGACTCAACCCCGAAGGTGAGCTCCAAACGTCCAAAACATAAAATGTTAAGATTTTTGCCAAAAACCATCATTTTTTACCGTTTTCAAGAAAACTCTTTGAAAACCACACTACCACATGTCATACAATACTATAAGCCAAGAAAAGTGAACAACATGCTTTCTATCAGAAACACAAGGCTTAAAAAGAAAATATGACATTTTATGCATTTTTTTCCTGGTAAAAACACATATAATTACATATAACACCCTCATAACAGCAGTAGGTCTAGAATCCTATCCCGTTAGGTCAAAACCCGGCGCCTTAAAAATTGAATGTCGTTGGAACGAGAATCTGACCAGATGAGCGCGAAACTAACAGCGTAGATAGTAAGGATCCACAAGCTGGTCGTCGAAACTAGGCTTGGGCGGGTCAAATATGTAGAGAGAAGGCAGAGAGAATGGAAGAAATAAGCGTTCTCCAAACATTCCAGCCCCTGGAATACATATAGGCTCGGCAAAAAGGCAGTTCAGTCGACTGAAGAGGCCACTTCAGTCGATTGAAGCTCCTCAAAAAATGTGAACTGCCACAGTTCAGTCGATCGAACCCCCCAGTTCAGTCGACCGAGCTCAAGAAAAATAGTTCAGTCGACCGAACATAGCCGTCCAGTCGACCGAACTCAAGGGTTTGAGCCTACTGGTTTTTTGTCTCAGTTTTGCATTCAAAGGCCAACCAAACAAGCCTAAACAAGGTCCGAGAAAGCATAAAACACATCTACATGCTGTTCTAAAATGCCAAAACATAAACCATGCATCGGTGATATACATAACACGAAAGAAAACACGTCAACATTTATATATATCAAAAACAAAGTGGTGCAGGGTTTCACAACTCACACCCCCTTAAGGAATTTTGCCTCCAAAATTCACTACAAGGTCACGAGGTAAACAGGTTTAGGTATCTAGCACGCATCCCAGACTCAAGCTCCCAAGTCGCTTCCTCAACCCTATGATAAAGCCACTGAACTTTAACGTATGCAATCGTTCTCCCCCAAAACACTTGCTCCTTTGTATCCAGAATCCTCACTAGGTGCTCCTCATACGTCACATCCTCATCAACTCACAACTCAGTCCAATCTAATACATGAGACGGATCTGGCTCATCCCTCCGAAGCATAAAAACGTGAAAGTCGTTGTGCATAGATGCTGACTGAGATGAAAAGGCCAGACGGTATGCTACCACCCCAATCCTCTTCAGGATCTCGAAGGGTTCAATAAAACGTGGTGATAGCTTCTCGTGACGGGCAAATCTCATCAACCCTCTGCGAGGTGAGACCTTCAAAAACACAAGATCTCCTATTGCAAACTCCAAAGGTCTCCTATGATCTGCATAACTCTTTTGGCGACTCTGAGCTGTCACTAGACGCTAACGAATCACTATAATCTGCTCCTTCGTCTCCCGTACTAAGTCGGGTCCCAAAATAGTTGTCTCACCCACCTCTGTCCAACACACTGGTGATCTACACGACCTACCATATAGAGCCTCATATGGTGCCATCCTAATACTGGACTAATAGCTGTTGTTGTATGCAAACTCTACCAATGATAGATGATCCTCCCAAGAACCCAAAAAATCAAGCACACAGGCTCTCAGCATGTCCTCAAAAATTTGAATAGTCCTCTCAGACTGACCGTCGGTTTGAGGATGAAAAGTTGTACTAAAAGTTAAGCTCATCCCAAAAGCCATCTGAAGACTCTGCCAAAAGCGCGATGTAAAGCGCGGGTTTCGATCAGAAACAATACTCACAGGTACTCCGTGTAGTCGAACCATCTCCTGAACATACAACCTACCCAGTCTGTCCACAAAATCTCTCACTCGAATGGAAAGAAAATGTGCTGACTTCGTCAGCCAATCCACTATAACCCAAATAGCATCGTGTTCCTTCGGCGAGCGTGGAAGTCCTGATATAAAATCCATAGTGATATTCTCCCACTTCCACTCAGTTGCAGCCAATGGCTGCAACAATCTTACAGGTCTCTGGTGTTCTGCCTTTACTTGTTGACAAGTAAAGCATCGAGAAATGAATCGGATCACATCCCTCTTCATCTCTATCCACCAGAACTAACGACGCAAGTCATGATACATCTTCGTGCCTCCTGGATGCACTGCCAGACATGAATGATGAAACTCATGTAGTACCTCAGCACGGCACGACTCTGACAAAAATAGACGCCCTGTCAATCTCAAACTCTGATATGAACCCACCGTCCATCCTGTTGTGTCCTTCCCTCTAGTAATGCGGTCTCATATCATTTGAGCCTCCTGATTAGTCTGCTGAGCCTCTAACACACGTGTAACTAATGTAGGCTATGAAGATACAAAATATAAAGTCACACCTTCCCCTATCTCCCTAAGACACAGATCAAACTCTCCAACAGCTCCGAGCATGTCCCATTCTCGTATAGCCACGAAAGATAACGAGCCATGAGATCTTCTGCTGAGTGCATCAGCTACGACATTTGCCTTTCCCAAATTGTACTGTAAATCAAAGTCGTAGTCTCCCAACAACTCCATCCATTGTCGCTGGAGAAGATTCAGGTCTTTCTGTAAAAATAAGTATTTTAAACTCTTGTGATCAGAGAAAACCTCACAATACTCACCATATAGATAGTGCCGCCATGTCTTCAAAGCGAAGACCACGGCTGCCAACTCCAGATCATGAGTCGGGTAATTCCTCTTGTGTGTCTTCAGTTGTCGCGAGCCGTAGGCTACAACCTTGCCTCCCTGCATCAACACACAGCCCAAACCATCAAGTGATGCGTCACAGTACACTGTATACCCCAGACCTCGCTCGGGAATAATCAACACTGGTGCATTAGACAATCTCCTCTTCAGCTCCTGGAAAGCTGAATCGCAGGACTCACTCCAGACGAATATAACTTCCTTCCGTGTCAGACGCATCATAGGTGCTGCCAACCTGAAAAAAATCCTTGATGAACCGCCGATAATAACCTGCCAAACCCAGGAAACTACGGATCTCAAAGACATTCTTCGGTCACTGCCAATCCATCGCAGCATCAGTCTTCGATGAGTCCACTGATACCCCATCCTTCGACACCACGTACCCAAGGAATCTCACCTCTGGCATCCTAAACTCGAACTTCTCAAACTTTGTATATAAGCGATGTTCTCTCAGAAGCTGCAAGACGACGTGCAGATGCTCCTCATGTATCTCCCTTATGGGCGAATAAACTAGAATATCATCCACGAACACGACCACAAAACTGTCCAGATAGGAGTGGAAGATACGGTTCATCACACCCATAAATGTAGCGGGGGCGTTCGTCAAACCAAATGGCATGACCAGAAACTCGTAGTGACCATAACGAGTTCGAAAGGCGGTCTTCGCAATGTCCTCATCTCTAATCCTCAGCTGGTGATACCCTGACCTCAAGTCAATCTTCGAAAAGAAGTGCAATCCTCTCAACTGATCAAACAAGTCATCGATCCTTGGCATTGGATACCTGTTCTTCACCGTTACCTGGTTCAATTTCCTGTAGTCTATATATAGTCTCAATGACCCATCCTTCTTCTTCACAAACAAATCTGGTGCTGCGCACGGTGACGTACTCGGCCGTACAAACCCTTTGTCCAGCAACTCCTGCAACTGCACCTTGAGTTCTCGCAACTCAGCATGTGCAAAGCGATAAGATGGCATAGAGATAGGAGAAGTTCCTGGAACAAGATCAATGGAGAAATCCACATCACGGCTCGGTGGAAACTCAAATAGATCGTCAGGAAAGACATCTGGATAGTCACACACCACAAGGGCGTAACTCCTCTCGAACCTCAACTGGCACATCCAATCTGAGAGTAGAAAAGAGAGAACCCAAGTTCCCTCGAACTTGCGCGGCACCTAGTACAGACACCAAGCCCTTATCCCGATCACCCACAAAATAGAAGCAGTCACCCTCTGGCGTACAGATCGACACTCTCCATCGCTCACAATCTATATAGGCACGGTAGGTAGCCAGCCAGTCCATCCCTAGGATGACATCAAGCGTGGTCATGCCTAGAATGATAAAATCAAACTCTAAACAACGGCCAGCGACCTCTAGCATGCAGGACCTACAAACAAGGCTCAATGTCACACTCCCACTAACTAGGGTCTCCACACACAAGGTATTACCCAACCAGTCAATTTTTAACCCCAATACAGACACAAATGCAGAGGATATAAACGAATGTGATGCTCCCGTGTCTATAGAACAGTGGCCGATGATCTAAAGACTAGAAGAGTACCTCTAATCATGGCTGGAGTAACTGCTGCATCAGACGCAACTGGTGCTTTGGAAGCACTGTGATTCGCAAGAACATAAGCCCTGGCCTGTAGTAATCTGGTCTGTCCACCATAACCCTAAGTCAATAGCTGCCTCACCGAATGCGCTGAAGCACCTCCTTCCGTAAACCTAAAAGTCTAAGCCATAGGCTGTTGCGGAGCATGCCGCCTCTGTACAAATGAAGCAACTGACGCTCCAATCGCATCCTGGACATTCTCCTCCCTGGGACACTGTCTATAAAAGTGCCTGGATTGACCACACCCGAAATAGATAGGTGGGTCCCTCGCCTGTGACTGGACGGGCGCTAAACTCTGAGGTTCGCCCTTGTACAGGCACTCAACTGAACGATGCCCTGGCTATCCACATCTATAACAAATCAACCCTCTCTACTCTAGCCTTCCTGTCGAGGCCACTGAAAGTGTAGGTGCAAACGACTGCGGCTGATATGATCCAGCAAAATGAGAACTATGTCTAGATGACCTCCGGCGCTTGTTCCTGTACCCTTGAAGCTGTGCATCTCAACTGCCCTGCTGGTCCTTACCCTCTCTGATCCTGCGGCTATCTGCCAACAAGTTCTCTACCCGGATAGCAGCTTCCACCAACTTGATGTACACCTCCACATCCAAAGCTGCAACCCTATCCTTGATAGCAAGTCAAAGTCCCCTCTCAAATCTCTGAGTACGCAACTCCTCTGTCGATACCATCTCTGGTGCAAATGGCAAGAGATTCACGAACTTGGCCTCATACTGGACGACAGACAGATTTTCCTAAATAAGGGAGAGGAACTCCTCTCGGTAAGTACCTCTCGAAGATCTCGGGAAATATTTCTCCAAGAAGACTCTCGTGAAAGCAGCCCACGTCTCATCTACAGTGGTCTTGGCAAACTTTCACCACTCTCTAGCATCTTCCCGCTGTTGGGACGCTGCCAAATTTATGTGCAGTGCATCCTCCTTGATATCTAGAGTATCGAAGATCGTCGTGGTCACTTCCAACCACTAAGTAGCCACCTTTGGGTTCAGCTCCCCAAAAAAGGTCAGAGGATCCAACCGTCGAAACTCTTGCATGGCCACAGAAGCCCTTGGCTTAGGAACCCATACACTAGCCCTGGTTGCTTCTTCCATAGCTCGCATAGTGGCAAGCATCTCCTGGACAACGTCAGCACTGCCCACTTGTTCTTGTGGGGCATAAACGTCTCCCTCCTCTAGAACCTGAACATAAGCACGAGCTCGGCCACGGCCCTGCACTCCTCGCCTGGACATAATTCTATATAAAGAAAGATAACAGGATAAGGTTAAGCTTTCCTATAGCATGTTACTACGTAACATAAATACATAATCATGCTATCACGTAGCCACGTAAAATTATGCAACACATCTCACATACCGAGGAGAACTAACAAGACAAACTCGTCCATTTGGATAACCTATTCAGATTCCCTACTAGAAAATACGTTGGCCAAACGCGTTTCTAACTTAGCTTCCAAAGCTGTTATTCCCAATGCCTTAAGGTAAGACTTATCAATCCTGAGATTCAACCTTCATACCCATATATACACAACGATCATGCTCAGAAAGTTATTAACATGTTATAAAGTTTGTGTATGAGAGCCCTGGTGAGGTTAATTGTGTATGCTTGCTTGCATGTGTTTAGCCCCTCTTCCCATGGCACTTAGGTATTCGAGCCCAAAGCTCTTATGCCAAGTTGTCACGCCCATAAATCCCGGGGTCACGTGAAAATCCACCAACCACCAGTTTTATGAAAATATAGTTTTTCATACATTGAATCCGCCTGTTGAAACTACTGGAAAACCTGGCAAAAGATATCTCTCATAATCAAAGGCATATAGTTCCAACATGCATACAGTATATCGCCTTATGGCGTACAAAACTTGCCTTCAAAAATAGGCAAACCAAAAAGGAAAACTACTACAGCCTTCGATCATCTGTCAGCACGAGCATCACTCGATCTACACAAGATCATCATCCACATCATCGCTTGAAAAAGGTTTTAAACAGAAAATCTCACCCGTGAGCTGAAACCCAATAGAAACAAACAATAAGGCTGTAAAGCAGGAAATATGCAATCATATAGAGTGGGAGCGAACTCAACCACCAACCCAAAAGGTTTTCCATCCAAAACCCACAAGTTTTCTCATTCAGACTACATCAGTCTCCTAAAACGGTTTCATTAACATAAAATCTATGTTTTCATCCTTTAAACTATGTGTTGCAAATAGTGCAAATAAACCACCACAGTTAAGGAAAATTAGTAATCAAAGCATTGTTCTCTCACGGAATGTACCATCGTGGAAAAAGAAGAATATGATCCTATGTACCGACTCCATCACACGACAGAGGTAACAACGATAGACCTCTATCCAATATCTAATCCCTATACATCATGGGACCAGTTAGATACACACAAGTTCTATACGGAGCACCATAACGTAACCACTTAATTTACGGGCGATAACACGAGGGTACAGAGCACCCAACTCAATTTACGGGAACTAACCCAAAAGTACAGAGCACCTACGCTGCATACGTTTCTAGACTTACACCGAGGGCAACTCGTGTCAAATACCCGTCATCCCGATACATCTAGATAATCTTCTAAAAACTGAACCGTAGCTCAACTATGAAAAACATTTCACAAATATACATTATACATGTATATACAAATCCATCAATCAACATGGAGATCAACAAAATATTTCAAAACCTGACACTCAACCCCGATGGCAAGCTCCAAACCTCCAAAACATAAAATGTTGAGATTTCTGCCAAAAACATCATTTTTCACCATTTTCAAGAAAACTCTTTGAAAACCACACTACCACATGCCATGTAGTACTATAAGCGAAGAAAAGTGAACAACATGCTTTCTATCATAAAAACAAGGCTTAAACAGAAAATATGACATTTGATGCATTTTCTACATGGTAAAAACACATATAATTACATATAACACCTTCATAACAGCAGTAGGTCTAGAATCCTACCTCATTGGGTCGAAATTCGATGCCTCAAAAATTGAACCTTTTCGGAACGAGAATATAACCGGATAAGCGCGAAGCTAACAGCGTAGATAGCAAGGATCCACAAACTAATCGTCAAAAACTAGGCTCGGGCGGGTAAAAAATGTAGAGAAAAGGCAGAGAGAATGGAAGAAATAAGCTTTCTCTAAACATTCCAGCCCCTGGAATACATATAGGCTCGGTAAAAAGGCAGTTCAATCGACTGAAGAGGCCACTTCAATCAACTGAAGCTCTTCGAAAAATGTAAACCGCAACAGTTCAGTCGACCAAACACCCTGGTTCAGTCAACCGAACTCAAGAAAAATAGTTCAGTCGACCGAACACAGTTGTCCAGTCGACCGAACTCTAGGGTTTGACCCTACTGGTTTTTTGTCTCGGTTTTGCATTCTAAAGCCAACCAAACAAGCCTAAATAAGGTCCAAGAAAGCATAAAACACATCTACATGCTGTTCTACAATGCCAAAACATAAACCATGTATCGGTGATATACATAATTTGAAGAAAAACACGTCAACATTTATATATATCAAAAACAAAGCGGTGCAGGGTCTCACACTCTGCTCTAATTTTTGTTGATTTAATAGAAGTAGTTTCCTTGATTCAGTCTCTATCATCTTCCTTGTCATCATTTCAAGCAAAGGTTGACCAAGATTTCTTTAATCTCAATCACTCCATTTCTGCCCTTTTTGACAAAGTGAAAAATCTTGACAAATCCAACCGCTCCTTAGGAAAAGAGGTTGAAAAAGCAACTAATGCCGGGAGATCATTGTGTCATACAATGGATGACAGCATTGTCTCGATTGTTAATGCGAATGAAGTAATCCTTCGGTAAATCAAAAAAGAATATGACGAAGGCGTGGTGATGGCTGTCTAAGCCAATTCTCATAAGGTTGAAGAGCATTTACATTGGATCAAAAAAGCCTGGGGCCAGAAATTTAAGTCCAAAGAGACAAAGAAAGAAAAAGCAACTCGTCTCAAGCGTGAAGCAGATCTGGCATTGGCTGCCAGATATGAAGCCATAGCAGCAGCTGAAGCCAAGTATGAAAGAGCATGAGCTTCCAAAGAACAAGCATCATCAAGGAAACAAAGAGCTAAGGAGAAAAAGAAATTCAAGAAATTCGTGGATGTCCAGTAGTTCTTTTTTGATGTTTACAAAATGGGAGAAGGTAACGGTAAAGGGAGTGAGAAAGAGAGTAAAGGGGAGATAGAAAACATTACCAAACATTTCTTTAGTTATTTTTTTCTGAAGGAGAAGGTGTAATGGTTTTAAACATACATTTCTTATGTTTTCTTGTTGTTTGGATGAATGTTTATGGATGATAGTTTACATTTTTGCTTATGTATAAATGTTTACATGTTTTGACAACATGGTAAATTGTTTTGGACAAATGCTTATATTTATGTGTTTAATTTTTTTTCTTGAAATCACTTTGCACATATTTGTTGTGTTGCACAAGTCTTAATGGATTCACATTGTTTCTAAATTATTTTTACAAATCATGTTAAAACAGTATGCTATGATGATGATTGTATGCTATGATGACGATTGATTGCCTAGCTTTTATAATTGCATATTATGTTTAAGTCATATCAATAAGGGAAGAACCCTTGTTAAAAAATATTTTTAAATATTTTTAAAAAAATATTGATATGGTTGTAATCATAAAAAAATGGGAGATTGATTTCACAAGGGCATTTTATTTTAATTTTGATGATATTCATAACTCATTTTCTAAGAATAAATAGATTTAAAAGAATAATTTTTTATATTTTCAAAATGAAAGTGTAACACATTTTGAACATTTGAGTTGACACTTTTAGCCAAAAAAATGACTCAACCCTCAAAAGGATTAAAACACTCAAGTATTATTGAATGAAAATATTTTGTGTTAAACCCAATTGAAAATTAAGTCAAACAATTTTAAGGCAAAGTATACTTGAAGCATATTAAGTGTATCAACACTTTTGAACAAATGGTTTGACACCCTAAAAGTTTTATGAAGTTGCTTTCCAATATCAAAAGTTAGTGTCGACACAAATAAGTTCTGTGTTAACACAAAAAAGCCAAAGCTCCCAGGACTAAAAATGAGTTGACACAAATAAGTTTTGTGTCGACACAAAAGTGTTTCTCACTCTTGGTATTCGGTAATTTGGGTCGACACAAATGAAATATGTGTCGACACAAAAGATTTGAGACCGCCTGTAGATTTCGGGTGTCAACACAAAATAGAAGATGAGTCGACCCAAAGTCTAAAAGTGTCGTCACAAATATCCCGAGGGTTCCTGTAGAAAGTGTCGACACCAAAGAAGACTTGAGTCAACACAAAGTGCCTCCACCCGAATTCTAAAGTTCAAATGAGTCGACACCAGATCCAAAAGTGTCGACACAGTTGTGTTGGTGAGAAAGCTTGCGAAAATTGTGTCGACCTCTCAGAAGAAATGTGTTGACCCAATCACTTAAAGGACCTGCCCTAAGACATTTTGTGTCGAGACCAAATGCTTTTGTGTCGACACCGGCGATGCAGATTCAAATTCGCAGTAGACCTCAACAGTTAGATTTCTAGCAATTATTGCTCCTACCTACCTCCAACGATCATAAATGCACAAGAGCTTATATAAGGAGTTACTTCTCAGCATTTAATTTCTTTTGAGATTTTTTCAATACAGTTTTATTGCTTGAATCAAACTAAGAATCCTCAAGCTCACATTTATTGCTGAACTCCATCCCTTGTTCCTCATCTCTCTTTACCTTCTCATTTATTGTAAATCAATTTTTATAAAGAGAGTGAGTGTTTCTCATTAATTTTCTCATTTATTGTATTCAATGGTGAGTTACCCTTTATTCTTTGAGTAAGTGAGTAAATCTCAACAAAGAAGAGTTCAAAAGAGATTAGAAGAAAACAGTGAATTGTTTTCATAGGATCTTCTTGAAGCTGAAATAGGCTTTTGAATGTACCGGTAAACATTCGTTTACTCAAGCGAACTCTTGAAGTTGTGAAGGCTTAGAATGTACTCGTGAAGCATTCTATATAGTGGAAATACTCAAGGAGAAACTTGAGAAGTGGACGTAGGCTTGAAAAAAATAGAACCATTATAAACCTTTGGTGTCTGGTTCAATCCCTCTATCTCTAACCTCTTTAATATTTGCATTGCTTTAATATTTGACTATCTTGTTTTATTCGATCGCAATATTAAAATATTTTCAAAAAAAATTTTAAAATCGTTATTTATTTTTTAAAACCTAATTCACCTCCCCTCTTGGATTGCCTAGAACTAACAAAACCGATTAAACAAGCTGCCAATATTAGGCACAAACAAAACATGTAGAAAAGTCTCAAATTTTTATCGAGCTTCCTACGTACCCCCATTGTAAGGGATTAGACCGGTCATAGTTCATGGGACAATGCAACGATGTAAACTGGCTAATCATGATGCATGACAGGTACAGTGTAATGTAAATAGGTACGATACAAGAAACTTTTAAGGTCACAACACGGACCAAGGAATTATTAATTAGTTTTAGGTCGTGAAATGACCGATGAGGCTAAGGGTAGTTTAACGTGATTTGGGGACTGGTAGGTCAGTTTATGGTCATGAGGGAGACCAAACTCTTGGGAACAATTTTAGGTCATGTGAGGACCGATAAGTCAGTTTAGGTCATGTGACAACCAATGTAGCAACCCGGCTCAAACCTTAGTATTTGCGACAGATAGATAATGAGGACTTAGGTCGCTACATGAATAGGAGAAACCTTAATCCAACTCGGAAACTCTAAAAAGATCATATACTCATAGGCAAAATTCTAATACTCAAAATTTTTTTGGGACAACTTAAATTAAAAAAATAACATAAAATATAAAATCAAAAATCAAAAATTCTCATAATTATGATCAAATAACCATTTTGTCCCTAGTACAGCAAAAATATCTAAAAATTTAAAATTTGACACATTGACACCCAAAATTAGATATTTATATATAATTAATTAATAAAAGATAAAATAACAACAAAAATAACAAAAATACGCTTGCATGGCCGGCCACCTTGGGAATTGTTCTCAAAAAGCTACTTTTTGTGCTTCTTTAAGCTTAAAAATGAGAAAACGTAGTATAAATAAAGCATTATTATGATCTAAGACCTATCATACAAGTAATATACAAAATAATATAATAATATAGATCAAAAAAGAAAACAAATTATTATTTAAAGTCTCTACATAATAAATAAGTTAAAAAGTAAATTCTTGTTAAATTAGCTTAAATTAACTTAAAAGTCTATATCTATTTTATTAATTGCTATCAAAATAATGATAAATCATGAAAAAATTAAATTAACTATAAACACATTAATATAATAGATTTTAGTATGTTTAGATACCAAAAGGATACATAAAATTTATATTTTATGTATTTTCTTCCACAAAATGGTATCAAAATACAATTTAAATCCTAAAATAAAGCAAAATTAGATCTTGAGCCTCCCAAACTTGCCATGGTTGAACCCCACCTGCCAAATCTGATTTTTTAATGTCTCAAATTGACCACACCACCCCATACAACCAATGGGATTTTAGGAAAAAAGAAAAAATTACTTACACCCTAATTATAAGGACTTTTTTTTTGTAGTTAAGTTGAAGAAGGGGCAGTGACACCCCAGGGTTCGAACCCTGGGGGGTATGTGGGGCTTATAGGCTCCGGCCAGAGGAACTGCCACCAACATAATTATGAGGACTTACAACCATTTTTGTTATAAATATACCACCCATCTCACCCATTCTCCCCCATGAGGTTCAGCCAAGAGAGTGAGTGAGAGAGAGAGAGAGAGAGAGAGAGAGAGAGAGAGAGAGAGAGACCAAAACTTTCTAAGTGTTATAAGAGAGAAAGAGAGAAGAAGGAAGGAAGAAGAAGGAAGGAGCTATGAGGGATCAAGTAGAGAGCATTAAAGCTAAGTTCCACTCCTCTTCAACCTTTTGAGCATCAAAACAAGTAATTAAATCTCCTAAAATATTCTAATATTGTCTTATAAGATAGCCTTCAATCCATCTCTATAATCAACTCTAAGAATAAGAAACAAAGATTAACTCAAAAAGGCATCGTAGGAGTAGTTTGTGGACTGGTTGAGTAAGAATAAGCCTTGATGTACTTGCATGTGAATATTTTAGAGTTCTATGGCTTGAATATGTTCTGGAGTATTGGTTTGTATGACTATGACATGCATTCAAAGAAAATACATAAAAAATGAACACAACATGAGCCAAACCATCAAAACCCTAAATAACCTGATTTTTTGGGCTTACCAACATTCTGCCACGAACTTTAAAATATCATAACTAATTGTAAAAGAATGATCTTAAAGTGATTTTTATGTCAAGACATAGATTTTTAAGTTCTCTTTTATAAAAATTTAATTTGAAGTGATTTCATTTGGTAGAACTCCAGATATACCCACTTGTAGAGGACATGCTTGTCTTACTGTCCACCAAATTTGAGACAAAAATATAAAGTCTTGAGAGGTCAAGATGCTTTCTAAACTCACTACTGTGTTTTAGTGACTGGCAGAGCTCTCCGTCACATATTTTTGTGGGACCAAAACTCTAAGTTATTAGTAGCCAAATCCAAAAGTGGTAAATATGAAAATTGTAGCTAACATATTAAACTAAATACTGAACACAAATCAACTCAAAATACTCTCTGATGGTACCCCAAAATTTTTGAACATTCTTTGTTAAAAATCTATTCTGCAGACTCTTTTTAGGCTGACTGAACCCACTTTATAAATTGGCCAAAAACTCCTATTTGTTCCAAACAACTTGCCTTAGCACAAAACATGAAACTTGTAGGGGACACCTTAAACTACACACCAAAAATCAAACCTATAGCCCTTGAATGGATGCCCCAAAATCGTGGCCAACAGAGGCCTAAATTCTGCACTTTTCTCTGTAAAGTACTGAATGATTTTCACTTAAATAAAATAAATATCTCTTTTACCCTAGGATCTGACCTTAGTATTAATCATAAAAGTTGTAGAAAATATTTTTATCTTATTGGTGTTCAAAAATTAGAAATTAAATCTATGCCTAGGTACCCCTAAACACTGCTGTAACTTTAAAATTGACACTCGAACAATTGCTCAAATTTGGCTAAGTGTGAGAAAGGCATGTTACATTTTGGAACTTAAATACATGGACTTTAAATGATTTACGTGAGTGATTAGTGTATGAATTTAAAATTTTGATGATTAGGAATCATGCCAATAGGTTGGATCCATGCTATATAAATTATAGTTTGTGCTTCACATGCTTGTACTTTATGCCTTAGTAAGTTGTACCTTGTGCCATATCATGTTTAAATGCCATGCTGTAATTAATTGTACACGATAAGAAATATCACACACCTTAAGCATTGTCACACTTGCATCTTGGTTTATCAGAGTCCCTCTTATACCTATCATTGTGGGTTGGGTGGAAAATATTCTTCCTGTGGTGTTGAATCTAGGGCGTCCATGGCTGCCAATGATTTGGGAAGTTGTTATTATGAAAAAGGGGTTGATTATGGAAAAAGGGGTAAGGCACCATCGGTTCTTCGTTAGCCTTTTTATTTCAGTACTTTAGACTTTGGGTTGACGCCAAACGACCATTCTGGTCCTTAAGGTGGGTTTTGTATACAAGTAATCTAGCCAGAGAACTTGGAATAAGGATGGGTGGATTTAGAATAAGGATGGAACTGGCTTCCCCATGCCATTGCCATTGAGTAAAATGGCTGATGCACGAAGCCAAGGCAAGCGTATACCTTTCGCAATGAGGCAATAATAGATTTGGCGATCAGGTTCCCATTAACTCTACTCTGTAATTCCCGGCGTGAAATTCATTATATCGTTCTAGATGTATGTCAGGTTGGACAACTGCATTGCATTCATCTACATCACGCACTAGCACAATTTGTCTTATATATGCTTGTCCTGTTGAAATGATAAATTGTCCGTCTCTTTGGCCTTAAAAATTATATCGGATATTATACAATATGTATTGTAAGATATTTTTTTGTCAGCTTGATAGATGGTTTAGAAAATTTGCTTCTGGGTGAAAAAGAAGAACAATTTGAGGAAGAAGTGTTCGTAGGAGCAGAAGACTTCGAGGAGTAGGAAGAGTGGCAGGAGCCAGCTGACCCCAATAATGTCACTTGAAGACGTAGAATTCTCTCTTTTTAATTTTTGTTCAATTTTTCCACAGACATATTGTAACTTTGGTTAAATTCTCTGGAAAACTGTAATGGTTAAGTATTTTGAACAAATTCTAAACCTTTAATGATGTAGTAATATTTGTATGTAATTATGAATGCATGGTTAGAATATCTCACTTATTTATAATTACGTATGTCCCGACACGCCCGGAGGATGAGGCGTCACAATTGACAAATCAATTTAAGGTTATGAGGAGGGCCAAAGAGGTAAAAGGGCATTTTAAGGTCATGTAAGGACGAAGAGTCAATTTTGGGTCATGAGGAGGATCGATCATTCTAGGGGTATTTTAAGGTCATGTGAGTATCGACAAGTAAGCTTAAGGTAATGAGGAGGACCAATCATTCTACGAGCAGTTTTAGGTCATGCAAGGATGGGGAATCATTTTAAGGTCATGCGGAGGACCAATCGTTCTAGGGCTAGTTTTAGGTCATGCAAAAACCGGGGAGTCAGATTAAGGTCATGAGGAGGACCAATTAGTTTAGGGGCAGTTTAAGGTCATGCGAGGACCGACAGTTAGTTTAAGGTCATGATGAGGACCGATAATGAGCCTATCCGTTTTAGGTCATGACAAGGACCAGATAAGGTAGACGTACCAGTTTTAGGTCGTGACAAAGACCGGAGAGGGTAGACCTACCAATTTTAGGTCGTGACAAAGACCGGAGAGGTTTAAGGCATCTAGAACATAAAGAGGAGCTAATAAAGGGTTATTGATTTATTCAAAAGCCATACTTGGGTAGTTCTAAGGTCCAAACAGGTGGGGTGCACGAAACAAAAGGCAGCTACTACTTTTAGATGTCCTGGTCTGTACTATTTTGCCCTATGGAGATGGCGGCTAAACATAAAGTTCACGGCCGCGAGAAACATTTGAATAAAAGCAATAGTTATAGCTAAATAAAGTTACGACCTGGGTCAAGTTGTTACGACCGTTAGATTTAAATGTCTCGGATCTCACGGCCGCAAGGTTGATAGCAGAACATAAGTTCTGAGATAGGTTCAAAATATCATTCACGTGAACTCACCAAACTCTCTCCTTTCTCATTTTTCTTCTCTCGTCTCTCTCTCATCTCTCTCGTTCTCTCAACTTTTTCCTGAGCTCTCTCTCTCTCTCTCTCTCAAGCTCTTTGAACTAAAGATGTTTCTCCTCTCTCTCCTTTCGATCATGTTTTCAGTTCTCATGGGCAATTTTGGCTTCAGATTCGTCGGGGAGGAGGGTGGCGGCGCGGCTGGTCATGGTAGTGATGGTGGTCCCGACGGTGATGGTGGGGCTGTTGGCAGCAATGGAGGAGATGGGGTCGAGGACCTTCTTGGGGGTGGTGTTCCCGATATGCTGGAGCATTTTGACTCGGCTACGTACAGCCCTTTTCTTCACCAGTTGCGGAAGCCGTCTATAAAGAGGTTTATCATTCCAAACGTGATCGCGGTGTTAGAGGCAAATTGCCAAGATCATCGATTTGTATACGATTTTTCAAAAAAAAAGCTGGACGGGCAATCACTGAAACAGGCTCCAGCTAAAAACTTTTTGACGTCGAATGATCAAAATAAAAACCCGTGCAACCACAGTTACTTTAGATGAATACCTTTTGGTGGTTTCTTCAACTACGAACTTTGATTCTCCGAGTTGAAGCTCCGAGCAGATGTTCTTCTGTATTCCTGATGTGATTTTCGAACGTAGTATGGGCTACGAGTTGGAGGCAATACTGCCAAGATCATTGTTTTTGTAAAACAATTTTTGGTAAAAAATTAACTGGACGGACAAACGCCGAAACGACCTCCAGGTAAAACTTTTGACGAAAAACGATCAAAATAAAACTCATGCAACCAAGGTTAATTTAGAAGAATACCTCTTCTAGATCTAATCTTCAACTACAACTTGATTCCGAGTTGAAGCTCCTGTCAGATCTTTTACTGTATTCCCTTATGCGATCCTCGAGCGTAGTGTGGGCTATGATCCTCCGAGAACTTGTATCGGCAGAACTCCGATATCTTTTTTAAGTCTTGAAAGACAAAAATAATATATCAAGAATGATATGAAATTCAAATCTAAACTGGTTCAGCCTACCCGCATATATATAGGGCTACAGTAGGGACCTGGGGAGTAATTATGAGTAAGACTTCTAGTGAAACAAAGATACCTACAGGCAGTTTCTACAATTATGGAAAATCGTAGTACTAGACTGTCTGCCTGGTAAACCAACATATAATCCTTAGTCCTTCTCAGGTACTTGATTATATATTATTTACCGTAGTCTAATGCTCCTGCCCTAGGTTAGATGATATCTGCTAACCATGCCAATGGCAAAGCAGATGTTGGGTCCAGTGTAAATCATAGCATATATGAGGCTTCCTATTGCCGAAGCATAAGGAACCGCCTTCATCTTCTCTATCTCATCAAATGTCTTAGGGCACTAATCCTTGGATAGAGTGATTCCATGCCTGAAAGGGAGAAACTCTTTCTTAGAATCCTGCATGCTAAAACGAGCAAGGATATCATCGATATACTTTGCTTGTGATAAGCCCAGCATCCTTTGGTTTCGATCTCGCATAAGCTTGATCCCAAGGATATGACTGGCATCTCCCAAGTCCTTCATATCAAACTGCCTAGATAACCATACTTTAACCGTAGATAATACCTCCACATCGTTTCCGATGAGCAAGATATCGTCTACATAAAATACTAAAAAGATCACCATGCTTTCATCACGCTTCTTGTACACACAAGACTCATCCGGACTTTGTTCAAGATCATAAGATTTTATAGCTTGATCAAACCGAGCGTTCCAAGACCTCGATGCCTGCTTAAGTTCATAAATGGGTCTCTTAAACTTGCTCAACATGTTCTCCTGGCCCTTTGCAATGAATCCATCTGGATGTATCATATAGATACACTCGTCAAGACTTTCGTTAAGGAAAGCTCTCTTGACGTCTATTTGCCAGATTTTGTAATCAAAATTTACGGCAATGGATAAGAGAATCCGGATTGACTTAAGCATGGCTACCGGCGAAAAGGTTTCCTCATAGTCGATCCCTTCTTTCTTAGTGAACCCTTTAGCAACAAGCCTAGCTTTGAAGATTTCAACCTTCCCGTCTACTCCTCTCTTCCTCTTGTAGATCCACTTGCATCCAATGGATTTTATCCCTCCGGGTGGTTCTACAAGTTCCTAGACCTGATTGGAATACATAGATTCCATCTCTAAATTCATAGACCTTTGATAAAGATCTACATCTTTATCTTGTAGTGCTTCATTCTAGTTACAGGGCTTGGTATCCAGTTCTGCCACGATCTTGTCAAAAGAGTCTCCCAAGAACATATACCGGTCAGGTTGATGAACAATCCTCCCACTACGATGAGGCACTACTTCTGTCTGTATACTAGCAGTAACAGACTGTGCATAATCTGAACCCTGTGCATTAGCACTCTATTCTTGATTTGCATCTGTCCCGATAATCCTCCCACTACGACGAGGTAATGGAATATCAATGATTTGTGGTTCATCTTCTCTTCTACTGGCATTTTCTCTTAGTTCTTCCAGAACAATTTTTCTATTGGGCCTGTGGTCCATAATATAATCCTCTTCTAATAATCAGGCATTCGTGCTAACAATGACCTTCTGATCCTTAGAATTATAAAATTGGCCACCTTTCGTTCCCCTGGGATACCCCACAAAGAAACATACTTCTGTCCTCTGTTCCAACTTACCCGCGTTCCCTTTCAGCACATGTGCTGGACGCTCCCAAATTCGAATGTGTTTCAGACTAGGCTTACGCCCGGTCCATAATTCTGTGGGAGTAAAAGGTACAAACTTAGAAAGTACCAAGTTCAAAATATTAGCCGCTGTCTCTAAAGCGAGTCCCCAAAACGAATGTGGTAAATCTGAATAACTCATCATTGACCTTACCATTTTCATAAGAGTCCTATTCCTTCTTTTCGCTACACCATTCTGCTGAGGAGTGCCAGGTGCAGTCAACTGGGATGTAATCCCCTCTGATGATAGGTAGTCCTTAAACTCTCCAAATAGGTATTCCCCACCATGGTCGGATCGTAGTGATTTGATACTTTTACCTGGACGCTTCTCCACCTCCGCCTTGAATTCTTTGAGTTTCTCAAAGCATTCAGACTTACGGTGCATCAGGTAAATGTATCCATACCCAATAAAACTGACGAAGTACTCAAAGCCACCTTTAGCCCGGATTGTCATAGCACCACGCACATCAGAATGAACCAGTTCCAACGGTTCTTTAGCTCTATAGCCTTTGGCTGAAAATGTCCTCTTAGTCATCTTACCCTCTAAGCAAGATTCACATACTTGAAGTGCCTTCACTTCCAATGAACTCAAAGATCCATCTGCTACTAGTCTGTTTATCATTTTTAGATTAATATGACCCAAGCGTAAGTGCCAAAGAAACATTTGGTTTATTAAAGAAGAAAACTCTCTTATATGGTAAATTAGATGTGTTATTCATTTTAGTTAGTTGCAGTGTATGAGAGATTATAGTAATAATATAAAGATTATCCACCAATGTACCAGAAAAGATAACCCGTTTATCATCCTTAATAACCACAGAGTTATTAAAATAAACAAAATATCAATCTTTAGTCAATCCAAAAACATAAAATAAGTTCCTTCTAATGGCAGGTACATAAAAATAATCTCTCAATATTAATACCCAATCTCTACTAAAATTGAGAGTGACATCTCCTACTGCAACTACTGTTACCTTTGTATTATTGCCCATACGTAGGTAAATCTCCCCATCACTAAGTTGTCGGGTTTTCTAGAACCCCTGCAATGAATTACAGACATGATTAGTTGCTCCCATATCTACACACCAAGTTTCGGTAGATAACACCACTAAATATGTTTCCACAACCAGTGAACAGAAATTACTGTGTTTGTTCTGCCTTCTGAGAAATACTGGACATAACTTTTTCCAATGCCAGGTCTTGTTCTAGAGAAAATATTTGCCTTTCGACTTTTTCACACCAGCCCGTGGCCCGCTAACTGTTGGAGCAGAAAAAAAAATTGAACCGACGTCGTGACCGTAAAAAATGACATATATATTTTTCCTGAAAATTGAGAACTATATTAATCTTAATAGTATAATACTTTTATGAAACTTGTCGAAAAGTTTCAAGAAGTCTCGAATACGTTGAAGACGACCTTGCAACCTTCTCACGTATGTCCCAAACGCAATACGGCGATCACGATGAGTGGGCACCGATACCAATCGAAGAGTTCTCCCTCTATTGGTTTCTTCTCACACACTTCTCTCCAAGAATGCAAAATTAATTACCAAAAAGATAGAGGGGGCCGCGGCTATGGTGAGGGGATTAGGGTTTTTGGGTTTTATAAATATATAAAGTCTCCTTTTGATATATTTCTCCATATATCAAAGATAATGATAAGAATATATATTATCTTTCCTAAAAATAAACAAGAGATATATATCTTCCATAAAACCAAAACCCCACCCCCTTATTAGAGTCGTCCACCTAGAGAGTAATCCCTAGGTCTGCCAAAAACCAAAATTGCCCTTCATTATTTAAAATAAATAATTACCGAAATCAGCATTCTAATTAAATTAAATAACTACCAAAATCAATAAAAAAAATATCCGTGCGTATAATGGGCTACGTGAGGGACCACGAGAAAATATAGGGCTCGGACTAACCGTACGAAAAAACTGGATATCCCTAACTCTGTCCCTGAGTTAGATCATTTCTCGTACGAGCCAGAACTTATTCCACTAAAGGTCCTGACTGAACTCCTAGCCCCAACTCAAACTATGTCTTAAGATTCCACTTATCAAATGCATTGAATTCTCCCTGCGTTTTAGATATGGATTCCCAATAAATAAATTAGGTTACTGACAACCCAATTTAATTATCATATTTTCCTCGCAACCGCACCGCTTAACCTTTTGATATGCCGGATTCGAAGATCCACTATACAGGTTTACATAATCAAACCTATAAGCAAAGCATACGAGGGGGATCTCCTCAACCTAAATCGAACGTGATTTTTGTCAGCTGATTATCAATCATCTGACAAATAACTCCAGTACCCAACTCATCGGTATTGTTGATCTTATGGAGGAAATCTCAACTATTGATTACTCAAAGAACTGTACATCATTTGAACACAATTAATCAATAGCTTCGGGATTAAGAGTTCGTGCAATATATGATAATACGAGGTGTGGATCAATTCATATAGTCAGTATAGAATCGATCATCCCGTTGATCCAGCTCAATGCACTCCAAGGGTACTTAGCACATCGAGTTCGAACATCAAATTTTCAAAACCTGAATTTGATCCGTTCGACCTAGCCAAGACCAACTACTATAACGATGTACTATAATCGTACCAATGGAATATCCGGGTCCATTGTGATTGTGAGCCTACCTGTATAATATGTCAGAACCTATGACCCGATCTTCCGTGCAGCACGCACCGAGTCAAATACTCGAAAGAATATACGGACTATGTATTCATACATCACAAATATAAATATGAAATCATAAATACAAAACCATTTCAAATTGTTTCTCATTAATATGCCAGGGATCCAGAATAAAATACATAAAAAGCATGACTGTTCAGTATACATTCCCAACAATCTCCCACTTATACTCAAAGCCATGCAGGAACACACCTGACACCTAACGTTTCTACATGGTTATCAAAGACTTTATGAGACAACGCCTTAGTAAAAGGATCTGCTAGGTTATCTGCAGATGCAATCTTAGAAACTACCACGTCTCCACGCTGCACGATCTCCCGGATGAGATGATACTTCCTCTCAATGTGCTTT
>JAOTRH010300444.1:0-38210 GCA_034768845.1 Heliamphora exappendiculata | reverse complement strand
GTAAGTCACCCTGTTAACCCTTGAGTGAGCAAGAGAAACTCATCAAGGAAGAGTTCAAGAGAGATTAGGAGAAAACATAGCCTTATTTTCATAGAATCTTCTTGATGCTTGTAAA
This sequence comes from Heliamphora exappendiculata, assembly GCA_034768845.1. Lineage (NCBI taxonomy): Eukaryota > Viridiplantae > Streptophyta > Magnoliopsida > Ericales > Sarraceniaceae > Heliamphora > Heliamphora exappendiculata. The sequence goes on along the minus strand of JAOTRH010300444.1, from coordinate 38,095 downwards.
GGCTTTGAATACGCCCGAAAGTATTCTGAAATAGTGAAAAATACTCAAGGGAGATCTTGAGTAGTGAACGTAGGCTAAGTTCAAGCCGAACCACTATAAATTGCTGGTGTTTGGTTCTTTATTCTTTTGATATTTGCTTAATCTTATATTTGCATACATAGTTGTCTGGCTATATTAAAAAAAGGAAAAGTTTTCAGAAAAACTATTTAATCTCCTTTTCTGCAAAAGAAACCCAATTTACCCCCCTCTTGGGTTGCTTTGTTCTAACACAGTCGACTGACCCTCGAGGTTCAGTCGATCGAACCCCTAAAACATAATCCAATCGACTGAACCTCACGGTTTAGTCGACTAAATAGAGGCGATAGCAGTTTTTGAACACTATTTTAGCCTCCAAAATCTCAATTCAACGCCTTTAAACCCCGATCTAACACCCTCGAACATCCACATTCCCAAGCCAAACACCAAACCCTCGAAAGAAACTCTCAAAACACGATTTCATCCACCGAAATCGACTAAAATCTAATTTTTAACCCAAAAACCTAACTTACAGAAAATTAGATCTACAGCTATTCGACTGGTTAAAATACGCACGTTTACACATAGTACCTTTATAAAACATACAAGTCTAGAATCCTACCTCGGTGAGTTTAAAACTCGACGTCTCGATCTACGTACAAAATTGAGATTCGCCGGAATAAAATTCTGATCGGATGGTTGCGTAGCCCATCATGCCAATAACAAAGATCGGCTGTTGGATCGTAAAAAACTGAGCCCCAGGCCCCCCGAGAACTTACAGAGAAGGCAGAGAGAAAACAGGAAGCTTGTTGGAGAAGTTTTTGAAAAATATCTTTTAAAAATATCTAACTCCAGATATTTATAGGCCTCCAAAATATATATTTTTTTAATTTTTCAAAATTTGCACCACAACAGCCCACGGCCCCGGGAACCTACCACGCATGCATATCTAAGCCTGATCATGCATCAAAAATAATAAAAATATGCTCAAACGATAACACGTAACACGCGTTCGAAAATGCTGAAAAAGAAAATGAGTTAGGGTCTCACAATTTGTAATGATCAACAAAATAAACGCAAGTTTAGATCTTATCGATTGAAAAATCAAAAACACAATGCCAAGAGTATGTCTCTAAAAACTCACGACGATCTGACTTAGTTGAGATGATCCATGCGAAAACACAGGCTAATTTTTCTCCCCCGAACCCCTTCCAGCAGCGCACTATTATAATGATTTTCTGAACCTATGCTACTGATGCGGCGCTGTTATTGTGATAAGGCCCTCCATCCCCAATGGGGACGTGTATATATATAGAGAGATAAAGATTCTATATATATAAATATAATTATTTTATTTATTTATTTCTTAATTCTTTTGCCATCCAAAAACAATTATAGCTTTCTAAAAGATATTTCTTTCCTAAAGAGATTATTACCTTCCAAAAATTTTTTTATTATGTCATTAAATTATTTATTATTATTATTTATGTATTTATTTATTATTATATTTATTAAGCAATATTTGATTTATTAAAAAAAATCTCGAAAGCTTGGGTCGTTATGCAGTCTTTTTTTTAAGTCCTTAACCCATTCAAAATTAGGATCAATTCCATCTAAAACAAAGTCAATATGGTTTCCACGTACTACTAAAAGCTCCATAACTTTCTAATGCAATAATTATACTGTCCACTTTTGTGCAAAAATTTGTAATAGTATTATCCACCAACTCATATGCAACAACATATATATTTAGATGTTTGAGTTACTAGTTTCACAATTTTATAACAAAGATGCATATAGCGCATTGATATAATCAATTTATGACAACCTCATTTACTGTAACTTTTTCATTAAATGAACTCTTTGCATATAATCTCCATCAACCCAAAATATATCTGTGAGACCCTGACCCGTTTTATTTTAGAAATAATTAAGTGCTGATGAGACTAAGAATTAACGCTTGAGTTTGGTAATATTTTGAGCTTGAATACGCATAAAAGATATATTAGAGAAAAAATTTGGGATTCTAATGGATGTTTGGACAAAAATATGTGAAAAGTGTGTAAAAAAAGTGACATACCTTCACAAAATTGACCACAACGTTTTGTATAAAATGATTTCTGGTATGAGGTTTGAACCATTGAAAAGTAGGCTTCTGGGGCTTCCGTTTGAGCACAAGAGCGATCCTATTTGGAGTTCGGAAGAAGGCGATATGATTGTTCAAAGTTGGACCAACAACGCAGTCATAGAGATCGATCGATCAGTCTAGAGACGGATCAATCGGTCTATGTTGGGAAGAGGCTTTAAATTTCAATTTTTGGGTTAGTTTTGTCATTCTCTCCTCTCACCTCTCTCTCTAAAGCTTAAGAGTGATCTAGGTTGGGAGGTTCATGATGGTTTCTATGTTCGTTGCAGGTTAAGATCTTGGCATTTTTTTTCGCGAGCTATCGTAAGAGAGTGCGGATGTTCGTGGAAAGCTCCTCTGTAGCCGCTTATGTTTGGTTTTGATGGATTGGAGCTCACACGAGGCTTAATCCTTGATGGCGGAACTTCTATGAGGTAGGATCTGGACTCTTTCTAGTGATTGGTTATGATTTGTGTTGATTACTTTCTTTAGAGTAAACCCTAGCTTGATGTTTATGTATAGACATGAACAAAGATTGGGGAGTTTGGGTTTTGTTATATCGAGGTAAATTGATACAAAATGAACTAATGTTAAAATTCTAGCTAAAGTTAAAAATGGTGGAGCCTTTTGATAAAACATGGAATTTTGGAAAATTATGGATTTTCATCATGGTTTTAAGAGTTTATTGTATAAAAATAATTTTGGTTAAATTTCTTTACTTTATATAAATTCTTGTGCCCCGAGAGAGGTTTTGAAATGGTTCTTCCTTCTTTTTAAAGGGGTTTTCTTTGCCTAAAATGTGTTGAAAAGTACTTAAAATCTTTTAAATGTTGAAAATCAAATTTTAGCTTAAAAAAGGACCTAGAGCAGGATGGATTGATAGACCGATCAATCGGTCTATCAAGCAGTCTTTTAAGGCTCTCGATTCTCTTGTGCAGGTAAGAGACCGATCGATCAGTCTCTTAACCGATTGATCGGTCTAGCCGTTTTCAAAACTTTTGGTATTTTGTTTAAAGGTTTGGAAATTTAATATACCCTTTACACTAACTAAACCCTCAGTTGGACATATTTGAAAAAGATTTTGAGCTCGTTACTTGTTTTTGTTTTAAATTCGGGTTGATCAAATGCAAGCTTTAGTGGGTTTTGGATTGTAAAAGTGGGTATGTGAGGATTGTGTTTTGGCATGGTTGCCGTTTAAATATTTAATGTTGGAAAGAAAAATCGATTTCAAACTTATCTACATATGCTATGATGAGTGCATGCGTTTTTCCTTTAAATGAGATAATTGCTATGAAACTATTTTATAGATACTTTATGAAGTTAGTAAATGAAATGAGAGTTTTATGAAATTGTGTACTTGAAGTTATGATGCATATGACATGGAAAGAAACTTAAATGCTCAAACAGAATTTGATGAGAAACAATGAAATGGGAAATTTAATATGGCATCAAATGATAATGTGTGAAAATAATTAGGAGAGGATCCAGTTATGGGTTGGACTCCCAGATTTTATGAAATTAAATGTTATGAATGAATAATGAACCGTATGGATGGATGTGAATTAAGTTGGGATGGCGGCTCCACAGTGAAAGACTGAAAACTTGCGTAAGATGGAGATTACATGCCCACGGTTTAGTCTCCAAAATTTAATGTTGCATCGTGGTGAGTTATAAAGCTATCTATTACCCAATGACTTCGCATAGCCTATTGAGAATTAATAGGGAGGAGTTTCTATAAGCTGCACCTGACGCTGGTTCATTATTGTGATACGATTTTGTGATAAATTGGGTAATGATAACATGATACAGTTTTTGTGAAAAACTGGGTGATGAGATAACAATATGGACAAATGTGAAAGAAAGGAATATTTTGAAAAAGGCTTATGAAATGAATAAATTGGTGTGCGTGAGTGTAAATAACGAATTAGTAAAACTTGCACCCATCACACCTCACAAATCATGCTTAGCATTAGATTTAATCTTTATCCTACGAGTTTTTACTCATGTATATATGCAAAACTATTTCAGGTTTCGAAGATCCAGGGCGATAGCAAGGCACAAGTTGCATATGGAAAAAGGCTAGAGTAAAAATTTAGTATTTCTTTTGTATTCACATTATGATTGTACAAAAAGTGAAGTGGATGATTGTAATGATATAGGTGTTGTATATGGACTCTTGAAAATCAAAAAAGTTGTTTGGCTTTGTGACACATGTATATCGTTAAAAAAACAAAAAAAAACAAAAAATAAATATTTTTATTATGATTACTTAAAGAAAATAAAGTGTTGTTCTTAAGAAAGTTTAAAACTCAATCTTATAGAGAATGAAAGTCATTGTTGATAGCCTTTATGCGGGATGATTTGGGTTGTGTTCACGGGTTCCCGGGGTTCAGGTCATGACAAATGGTATCAGAGCTCTAGGTTTGAATACCTAGGAGTCGTGCAAAGTTCGGATGACCTATATATGAGAATTTTTTAATGAGATTAGGCACCACTACACGACATGAATTATGTGCTTGCATGGGTTTGCGGTTGAATTATTTTGCACATGTTATGTGTTTATATGAGCATGGAGGTTGAGTGTTGGGGTGATGTGGCATGCCAATTGGCATCCGATCAACTACTTTGGGATTCGAAATAGAAAAGCGTTTGGCCGACGTTCTTTCTATAAGAAATCTAAATTAGTTGTCTGGATTGTTGCGTTACTTTAAGGCTTTCCCTCAGTATGTGACTATGTGTTGGTGTGATGTGACTAGGTGGCGGGTAGTGTATAGCTTGGTTTTAGAAGGTTAAGTTGAGTTTAATCTAGTTGAAAGTTGTGATATCCTCATTTTAGGAGTTATGCATGTTGGGCTAGGAGGAGTTGTGGCCCGGATGGTGGCGTAGGTTGTGGGGGTGTCACCTAATGGTTAGTGATTGTGGTAGGGTGTTTGAAACCTCTTGGAGGTTGATTGTTGTGGTTGGACATATGGTGTGGTTTTGGGCGTGTTGTGGATTATGTACGTCATGAGCCGTGCTATGTCTTGAGCCATGGTGTGCCATCAGCCGTATGCCCCGAGATTGGGTATGGACGGGAGCAGAGTGAAAGGGAGCATAGTAGACAGGCGCGTAATAATCTCTAGCCTAAGGTGTGTTAGAAAGTCTAAGCTTAGACTGTGATTGGTAGCTGAAGTGATGCCAGATAGTTTTGAGAGTCTATGGATGGCCCTTGAGTTCTTTTTTTTTGGTGCGTTGATGAGCTACATCTTTTGATAGAAGTTGGAAGTTGTACGATAATGAGTATAAGGGTTAGATATGTTATCGACGGATTAATTCTTGAGCGATATACACGTATGTATGGTGTATGGTAAGAATGTGAATGTGAGTGTATAAGACTTATGGAACGAATAGGTGATAGGTGTTATTGGTGTGGCTGGCTTGGTTATTTTTGGACAAAATGTTGATAGGTAGAGATTCCTTAAGAGGAAGATGACAGTGGTTTGTATTTGGCATAAGTTCTAGATGTGGTGATGTTATTTTACCCCTGGAGGCTAGTAAGGCAGTGGTACCATTTGGTCTAGAATTGGTAGGCGAGGTTTATTTGCTTGTGTTGCATGTAGTGGCTTTTATGTCCAAATAGCTATGTGCTGGTGGTGCTTGTATAGTGACATAAGAGACAAGTGACTTCAACTGAGTGCTATATGTCCCCTGATGGAAGTACCGGAGCTGCGAGCTCGAAACTGTAGCATGGTTTTGCCTATTGTTTGGTTGATACCTACCTTTTGGGAATTGAGTTAGTGTAACGCAACCCTGTAAGGAGATGTTCTGAAGGTAAGGCGAGTATGTGTAGTGTTGTGCTTTGATGAATAAACGGTGGGGGTCTTGTGGATGCGTGAGATGCATCGTCGGAATATAGAGTGACCAATAGTTGAAATGTTTGAGTGAAGATCCGAGTATGAGGATCTGGTGTGACGAGGAATATACTCATCATGTATGGTAACTCTAAGAGGTAGTGGCATGGAGTGAGAGCCTAGAGCTGACTCGTGATTTTTCTAGCTGGAAAAATATCGCGTGGTTGATTGATAAGTGTGATTATTTTTCTTGATGGGAATAAAGCATTGGGATCATAGGAGTGTGGGTTTCTTTGCTTGTGGTTATTTGAAGGGCCTATTTGTTTTACCCTACAAACTCGAGTGTTTGGACATGTTGCTTGATTTATACGAAGTGTCGATAGCTTTGATTCTCGTTGAGAGAGATCCCAAGGGAATTCAATGATTGAATTGTATATGTGGTGAAATTCTTGAGTATTAGTTTTATAGGATTCCCACGAGAATGCAGATCCTTAGTTTGGTTGTTATCCTCATAATTAGGAGATCATGTTTGAGGATCATGTTGGGTGCATGAGGTTTGAAAGAACCATATAAGGGTTCGATAATGTGGTTGGCTTGATGTTAAGACGGTGTTTCCTGAATGTGATATGTTTAGAGGTTAATTGTGTTTGACCTTGGGTTTAAAGGTAGATATGTTGTCTACCCAGGAGAAAGAAGTGTGGAGTAATAAGGTTCAGTAATGTACTGTGTGGCTCAGGTGGCTTAGAGTGATAAATGAGAAATCAGGTGTTAAGGTGTCGGCGACAGATGTGTACCCGAGGAGTGGAAGTGTGGGAGGTGTCTGCATGGTTGTGGGAGTTACTGGTAACTTTGGATGGAAGGTCTTAGGATTGGGTTTCTTCAGTCTGGTGCCGTGCGCTTTCTCTGTGAGTTGCTTGGACACTAGACTGGAGGCTGTGATTTGACTAATGGAAGTTAGGATAATAAAGCGCAATCTTGTGAAGTGAGGCCTTGGCCTAATGAGAATGTTGGTGTTGTGTCTCCGTGTGTAATTGGTGACGAGCTTGTAGTCCAATGGGATGAGTTGAGCAAGGTGTGAGAATTGATGAAGTTCGCGTGTGTGCAAATGAGGCATGAAAGGACGTTGAGGTTAGGTTATGGTTTCTGATTGGCCGTTTCTTTCTTAGGAAGCACACATGGTTGTCTTGTAGATAGTGGCGGTATGTGGGCTGCTCCACCTTGGTTAGGTGTAATGGTCGGGACGGTTGATTGATTCTTAGTTTGGTTGTTTCGGGGAGATCCGTGAGTTGCGTCTAGAGAATGAGTACTACCGGAGTTGGGTGCTCAGATAACTGAGTTCCTCTTGGGTTTTCAGGATGGAGTTTGTTTACTCTACCGTGTAAGTGTATGTGTAAGTGTGTGGGGTTGTGTTCCCTAGAAGATGGGGTTGGTAGATCAAGAATGTTTGTCCTTACTGACAAGAGAGTTAGTATTGAGGCGTAGAGTCTTTTTCTGCAGTGAGTAACAGAGGATTGTTAACCATTATGTGTAGTTTGTGCTCGGCGGTGTAGGGTATGGTCGCACTTTTAGTTCTCAGTGGAATAGGAAGTTTGTTGGAACCTTACGGTGGGGGTATTCACGTGGCAAGTTTTTGATGAATTTTTTGTGAGTTTGAGTTTGTGTTCGTTTGGGGCTTGAACTACTCAGAGTTTTTAGAGTTGAGGAATGGTCGTCGACTGTGGTAAGTGTTATGTTTTGGGTGTAACTGTATGTTCGGATTGTGGCCCTAGAGTGTGGTAAAATAGGAGTTAGGAAGGATTCCATGTTTTAGAATCTTGGGTTGGTATAACCTATCGAGACTGACATGATGGTTTGGTTTGGAATGAGAGGACCATGACGAGTTCTATATAAGAAGAAGTTTCTAAGTGTAAAAGACAAGTCTTGATTGGTTACTTGACGAATAAGCCTTGGGCTTGAGAACTTTGCTATTATGGATTCAGGGGATCGATGTATGTGTTGATATAAAAGTTGGGGGTTGACGTCGGATGACAGTGATCTGAGGGTGAGATGTTGAGTTGTGTAGTGGCGAGTTGTTACATGAGAAGTATGATTGGGGTTTGAGTGGGTTAGTGGATACTTGTATTGGTTTTGTCGCTGTAATGCCGGGTTGATTTTGTAGCAAGTTGATCATGAGGAGTCTTGTCTGGGACTATGGGGTGGCACCCAGAATTGTGGTTGATGATAGAGAATGAAATAGAGGACGAAAGTTTAGAGGAAATGCATTCTTGTGTATTCATGGTGGATGGTCGTCAATTGATCCTCAAAACTTGAGTAAGGTTTGTGTGTGAAACTTATAACTTCCCATGAATGGTATCTGGGTTCACCCACGGGTGTTAGACTCACAGAGATAGTTCTTAGAAAGCCTTGCGAGACGTGATTAAGCCAGTATGTGGTAGTAAAAATGGGGGTGATAGTCTCTATGTTTTGGAGTAAAAGAGTGTTTGGGATCAGGTTCTTAGATAGCTAGACCTCGTGTTATGCGTTTGTTAGTGAAGTGGATTGTTTTCGATGAGAGTTGTGTATCGAGGTTTTGGCAGGGTGCGCTAGATCTTGATCTGATGTTTGATGGATGATAGTGGCGTCAATGAGAACTTTGCGGTGATGTTTAGCTTGAGATCCAGCGTTGAATTTCGAGAACGAAATTCTTTTAAGGGGGAAGAGTTGTGAGACCCTAATCCGTTTTATTTTAGAAATGATTAAGTGTTGATGGGAGTAAGAATTAAAACTTGAGCTTGATGATATTTTGAACTTGAATACGCGTGAAAGATATGTTAGAGAAAGAATATGGAGTATTAATGGATGTTTGAACAAAAATATGTGAAAAGTGTGTGAAGAAAAGTGACATACCTTCACTAAATTGACCATAACATTTTGTATAAAATGAATTATGGTATGAGATTTCAACCATTGAAAAGTAGGCTTTTAGAGCTTCAGTTTGGGCACAAGAACGACCCTATTTGGAGTTCGAAAGAGGGAGATATCCTTGTTCAAAGTTAGACCAATAGCGTAGTTACGGAGATCGATCGATCAATCTAGAGACGGATCAATCGGTCTGTGTTGGGCAGAAGCTATAAATCTCAATTTTTGCATTAGTTTTGTCATTCTCTCCTCTCACCTCTCTCTCTAAAGCTTAAGAGTGATCTAGGTTGGGAGGTTCATGATGGTTTCTATGTTCGTTGGAGGTTAAGATCTTGCCGTCTTCTCGCGCGAGCTATCGTAAGAGAGTGTGGATGTTCGTGGAAAGCTCCTCCGTAGCTGCTTATGTTGGGTTTTGATGGAGTGGAGCTCACACGAGGTTTAATCCTTGATGGTGGAACTTCTATGAGGTAGGATCTAGACTCTCTCTAGTGATTGGTTATGATTTGTGTTGATTACTTTCTTTGGAGTAAACCCTAGCTTGATGTTTATGTATATGAAATCAAGATTTGAGTGGGGTTTTGGAGAAAATTGGAGTATTTGGGTTTCTATGTTAAGTATTTAAGATATAATGATTTCATAGACATGAACAAAGATTGGGGAGCTTGGATTTTGTTATATTGAGGTAAATTGATACAAAATGAACTAATGTTAAAATTTTAGCTAAAGTTAAAAATGGTGGAGCCTTTTGATAAAACATGAAATTTTGGAAATTTTGGGGTTTTCATCATGGTTTTAAGAGTTTATTATACAAAAAGATTTTTGGTTAAATTTCTTTTTTTTATATAAATTCTTGTGCCCGAGGGAGGTTGTGGACTAGTTCTTCCTTCTTTTTAAAGGATTTTTCTTTGCCTAGAATGTGTTGAAAAGTACTTAAAATCTTTTACATGTTAAAAATTAAATTTTAGCTTGAAAAAGGACTTTGAGCCGGACGGATTGATAGACCGATCGATTGGTCTATCAAGAAGTCCTTTAAGGCTCTCGGTTCTCTTGTGCAGGCAAAAGATCGACCAATCGGTCGGTCTAGCCGTTTTCAAAATTTTTGGTGTTTTCTTTAAAGGTTTGGAAATTTAATATGCCCTTTACACTAATTAAATCCTCGGTTAGACATATTTGAAAAAAAATTTGAGCTCGTTACTTGTTTTTGTTTTAAAATCAGGTTGATCAAATGCAAGCTTTAGTGGGTTTTGGATTGTAAAAGTGGATATGTGAGGATTGTGTTTTGGCATGGTTGTCGTTTAAATATTTAATGTTGGAAAGAAAAATAAATTTCAAACTTATCTACATATGCCATGATGGGTGCATGCCTTTTTTCCTTTAAATGAGATAATTGCTATGAAACTATTTTTATAGATACTTTATGAAGTTAGTAAATGAAACATGAGTTCTATGAAATTGTGTACTTGAAGTTATGATGCATATGACATGGAAAGAAACTTAAATGCTCAAACGAAATTTGATGGGAAAAAATGAAATGGGAAATTTAATATGGCATCAAATGATAATGGGTGAAAATAATTGAGAGATGAACCAGTTGTGGGTTAGACTCTCCGATTTTATGAAATTAAATGTTATAAACGAATAATGAACCGTATGGATGGATGTGAATTAAATTGGGCTGGCAGCTCCGCGGTGAAAGATCAAAAACTTGCACAAGATGGGGATCACATGCTGACAGGTTAGTCCCCGAAATGTGATGTTGTGTCGTGGTAAATTATAGAGCTATCTATTACCCAATGGCTTCACGTAGCCTATTGAGAATTAATAGGGAGGGGTTTCTATATGCTGCACCCGACGCCGATTCATTAGTGTGATACGATTTTGTGATAAATCGGGTAATGATAACATGATACAATTTTTCTAAAAAACTGGGTGATGATATAGTAATATGGACAAATCTGAAAGAAATGAATGTTTTGAAAAAGGCTTATGAAATGAATGAATTGGTGTGCGTGAGTGTAAATAATGAATTGGTGAAACTTGCACCCATCACAACTCACAAATCATGCTTAGCATTAGATTTAGTTTTTATCCTACGATTTTCGATTCATGTATGTATGCAAACTATTTCAGGTTTTGAAGATTTGGAGCGATAGTAGGGCACAAGGTGCATATGGAAAAAGGCTAGAGTAAAAATTTAGTATTTCTTTTGTATTCACATTATGATTATACAAAAAGTGAAGTGGATGATTGTAATGATATAAATGTTGTATATGGACTCTTGAAAATCAAAAAAGTTGTTTGGCTTTGTGACACATGTATATCGTTAAAAAAAACAAAAAATAGACAAAAAATAAATATTTTTATTATGATTACTTAAAACAAATAAAGTGTTCTTAAAAAAGTTAAAACTCAATCTTCTATAGAGAACGAAAGTCATTGTTGATAGCTTTTTATGCGGGACGATTTGGGTTGTGTTCACGGGTTCCCGGGATTCGAGTCGTGACAATATCTTTTTTGAAATTTTTATAATATTCAATTGATAGAACACTTTAATTGCATGATTACATAAAATGTCAAAATCATCAAATTTTCGACAATTATATTAAATTTATTGACAAGTTTTACCCCCACATTAACTCATTAAATCCCATAATAACCATCACAACATAATCTTTTTTCTTTTTATACTTTTCAATCACCTATACTATTTATCTTTTTAACTCATATAATTGATTAATCTTATAACCAAGGAAATGCTAAATTCTTTACACAACATATAAAAGACAGTAAATTGGTAAATTTTTGTCATTTAAACTAACATGAGACTAATTTTTATATATTTTTAAAAAATATAAAAATTAAATAAAAAAATTATAAAATTTTTAGTTGATAAATGATTCTCCCAAACGAGAACAAAATATCCAACCACTTTTTAAAATAATCACAATGAACAACTACATCCCTCTCGATAAATGATTGATTCAAAATAAAATTCATCAACAAGTGTGCGAAGATTAGCAATATCTCGATAAATAATTGATTTAAAACAAAATTCATCAACACGTGTAGAAAGATTAGCCCACAGCAGAGGGAAAAAAGACTTAAAATATTAGATTTCCAGTCCACTTTTTTTTTGGGAGCAATTATTTGGCGCTTACGAAATTTTATATGATAAATTTATTTAATTATTTTATTTAATATAATAATAATAAATTTTATAATAGACATATAATAATTTATTTTTATTAAATAATTAAAAAATAAAAAATAAAAAATATTATATAAATTTTAATTATTTATTTATTAAAAATACTATATAATATTATTTAAACCATACCTCATAAGTATTTATTAATTTTCTCTTCTTTTTTTTCATATCTTTAAGTCCGTATAGCATGATGTCATGATACATCTTCTCAACACTGTCGGTCCGTTTCCGTTTTTCTAGATAAATACGACCTCTGTGTGGCAATCGTTCCAGATATCAAACTTGTTGGGAGTAAAGAAAGCAAGAGCACACAGAAAAGAGGGAGAGATCGGAGATGGCGCAAGTGAGAAGAATTAAGCTAGGATCGCAAGGGCTGGAGGTATCAGCATTAGGACTGGGGTGCATGGGCATGTCGTCCGCGTACGGCCCTCCAAAGCCGGAAGAAGAAATGATCAAGGTCATCCGCCACGCCATTGAGTCCGGCGTCACCTTGCTCGACACTTCCGACATCTATGGCCCTCACACCAACGAAATCCTTCTCGGAAAGGTCACTTACTGCTAATTTTCTTCAATTCTTCGATTTTGATGCATTTGTAGAAGAAATCTCTGAACGCTCAAACTGGATTCCAGATTCAGTTCGAGATCGACGATTTGTGAATTAATTTGATTCGTTTAATTGATCTGACTGACCAATGAATTGGATTTGAACAAAACGCAGGCACTGAAGGAAGGATTTCGAGAAAAGGCGCAACTGGCTACCAAGTTTGCGGTGAGCTTCGTGGACGGCAAGTTGGATGGACCGAGGGTGGTGCGCGGCGACCCCGAGTATGTTCGTTCTGCTTGTGAGGCTAGCCTGAAGCGGCTCAACATTGATTTCATCGATCTCTACTACCAGCATCGCGTTGACACTAAAGTTCCCATCGAAGTCACGGTTCGCTTTCTGTCCCTCTTCCGTTGTTAGTTATAACTTCTTCTGAGTGAATTTTATTTTATTTTATTTTATTTTTCCATACAGTAGCATTACTCTTGCCGCATTTTAGTTTTTGGATTCATTGGTGTTTGGATCTAGGGAAAATGGAAATGGAAATGAAAAGGGGAGAGAGGGAATGAGGAATGAGGGAATGGAAATGAAAAGGGAATGAGGGAATGAGAAGGGTAGCACGTGTGCAATTATTTTTAAATTTTGAAAATTTAAAAAGTAGTTATTGTATATATATATATATATATATATAATGAAAATTTATTTGTTAATTGTTTGAAACGGAAAATTGGAAGGATACTATTTTTCCCTCGTTTGGTGTCAATGAAATGGGAGATAAAGAGGAAAGGAAATATGATGAGAATGAAAGGCTGAGATTATTGCTTTGAGACACGGTTTGTCATCTCTCAACTTCACATTTTGCCTTCTTGTTTCCTTAGTATCATTTTAACGGGAGAGGAAGACCCTTTTACATTCCCATTTCTTGAATAGAACACTGAACAATTAATTAGAGTACTATGTTGTTGCTCTCTGTTCTACAAGATTTTTTTTTTCTTTGATCGTTACAAGATATTTTTCTTTCTTGAATTATTCAATCTCATCTCATGGGCCAATTACGTTGCATTTGAGTTTGTGGTTTGATTATGCTATCGATATTTGCTAGGGTCAGCATCAGTAATATTGGTTTTTGGAAAAAACACACCCAATATGTAAGTCCAGTGTTACTAATTCCTGTTAATTTCACCATTTTGGTAGATGGGAGAACTCAAGAAACTGGTTGAAGAGGGTAAGATAAAATATATAGGGCTGTCTGAGGCCTGTGCTTCGACAATTAGAAGGGCTCATGCTATTCATCCAATTACTGCAGTACAGATAGAATGGTCCTTGTGGACCAGAGATTGTGAAGAGGAAATAGTTCCTACTTGCAGGTGAGCCATATATATATATATATATATATTGTCAAATATTTTTTGGCAATCTAAGCAATCCAAAATTCTAAATCTCACTATCTCATGGAATTATTCAGAGAACTTGGCATTGGAATTGTTGCGTACAGTCCTTTAGGAAGAGGATTCTTATCAGCAGGTCCCAAGATTGCAGAGAACTTGTCAAATGATGACTTCCGGAAGGTTTGCCCCTATACGATCCCTTGCGCTTCAATTCCAGAATGAATTTACATGTTGATATGCAATACCATTTTACTTTGCTGATTTGTGGCTATATTAGTAAAACATTAATTTCCCTCTTTTGTAGCATCTTCCAAGGTTCAAAGCCGAAAATATGGAAAATAATCAGAAAGTGTATGAGCAGATTGCTGACATGGCTGCATCCAAGGGATGCACCACTGGCCAGCTAGCTTTGGCTTGGGTACTTCACCAAGGGAACGACGTGTGCCCCATTCCCGGCACTACCAAGATTGAAAACCTCAACCAGAACATTGGAGCAGTGTCTGTGACATTTACTCGAGAAGAAATGGATGAACTCGAAGCTATTGCTGCATCGGTTAAGGGAGAAAGGTATGAGGACTATGTACCTACTTGGAAGAACTCGGAGACCCCGCCCCTGTCTTCTTGGAAGCCTGAATAAAGAGAGAATTTTTCATCTCGGATCCTATATGTCAACTTGTGCCTGTGAGATCTGTGATCTGGTTCCTGCATAGTACCAGTTGGAACATTAAAAGCTTAAAGGGGAGGGAATGTGAGACATAATTAGCGTTTTACAAGGACGAGAGCATCTCACATGGAGGCATCAACTTCTTACGAAACAAAGACATTTTGTCCTTCAATGCTTTTGTTATTGTATGTGTCTGCTTTAGTAGTTGTGGTTTTGTATGGTTTCATCTCCGAATAAGGCCTAAGAAAAACATGAAGTCCGACCTCTGTTTTAAGAGGATATGGGCATTTGTGTTGAGGGAAAGTTCATTCCCTTATCTTGTGGTCGTATGTTCTTTTGGTTTGTTTTTTTTGTTGTTTTGTTTTGTTCTGTTTTTTTTTTTTTAGGATTTCTTATGAACAAAACCCTCGCCTTCTTATGTAATATTTCGCATAAGTAAGACAATCTTTGAAAACCAAACTAATGGTACTCTCTTCTATTGAGAGGAAAAGAAAAAGGTATTATCTCCTAGCTATAATACATGATTTTATTTTGGCCAAATATTTAGTAGGAATATCATATTGCAATGTTTACCTAACAATTGACAGATAAAAAAAATTATTTTTCATAATATTAATATTGACTTATATTTATTAACTAGGTGAAACACAAGTACAATTTATTATTAACTAGGTGAAACACAAGTATAATTTACTTAATTTGCAGACATATATGTTATGTATTATTATAAAAAAAAATCTAATAATTTCTCCTCATTTTATGAGCTTTAGTATTTATGTTTTACATCTTACGGCTAATCAATAAAATTGTTGTCCAATAAGGCTCTATTTATTTTGAAGTACATTAGATAAACATTAGAAAATAAAAATTTAAAAAATTATTTTTTTGTAAAATAATTTTACATGAAAAATATTTTTTTTATAAAATATTTTATGTCAAAACATATAAAGCCTAAGACTCAATTTGTTTTGATGAAATATATTTTTGTTAGGAATATATTATCAGTGAAAAACATTTTTATGAAAATCACTTTATAGAAAATAATTTTTTTATGTTTGGTTGGAACTTTGAAATTGATTGTACTGATGGACGAGGAGTGTTAGAATTTGTGGGAGCAGTGGCAGTAAAAGTATTAGTGACAGTTGTGGTGTTAACTCTCAACCCTCGAATATTTGTAGGAGTAGTGGCAGTAAAAGTAATAGTGACGGTTGTGGTGTTGACTCTCAACCCCGAATACTTGACTCCCAGACACCTGAACCCTGGCCTTCGATCCTTAACTCTTTGATCCTAGTTCTCCAAAACTCAAATCCCAAGACCCTTGACCCCCAGATCACCAACCTCTAGACCCCCGGACACTAAATCCTCGACTCTCAATCTCCAACCCCGGATCCCTGACCCTCGACTCTCAAGCCCCGAATCCCCAACCCCCGAACCTACAAATCCTTAATCCCTAACCCTCGACCCTCGACCCTCGAATCCCCGAATCCCAGACCCCGAACCCCGAACCCCAACCTTAGTCCCTCAACCCCCGATTCTCAAACTCCCGACCCTCCACTTTTGAACTCTCGACCCTCGACCCTCTATAATACCTTGTATTTTTGCCAGCACGTTTGAACCCTAATAGTTGTAATGATTTCATACGTAACTTCTAAACCCTATATTGCAAGGAGGTATATATAAAATTGGTTAGATCCAAATTAAAGAAATGTCCAAATAAAGAAGAGGTCTTTAGAAAGAGAAAAAGAGAGATGGGTCCCACCACCCTAGAAGGAACCGGTCATGGATCATTTTTCAATCATATAATCTTGCTTTCCTTAGCTAGAAGGTTAAACTAATCTTCCATCACAAATTTTATGTTCGCACGTTTGACCCATAATTTCATGTTAGCTAGAATGACTTTTTACAAGATTTTTCTAATTTTCTTGTAATATCCCATAATTTCATGTTCGCACGTTTGACCCTAACTCTCTAATTAAATGCACTATTGGTCATGACCCTAGAATTCATGATTAATTCCACACATTGTACTTGAACACTTGAATTTTAGTTTAATCACACTTAAAAGACCTAATATTCATAACTATCGATAATTGCACTTTAGTCCTAAACTTCGTAATAATTATACTTTATCCCTAAGACATCAATTTAAAGATGGGTTCACTACTACAATACTTTATAAAGATTACAATAAATAAATTTAAATGATCTCAGTTTCTTAAAGAGCATGATTGAAAATTATAAAATGAATTTTTTATCTCAGTTCAATAAAAAATTTGAGATAATATCTATTTGTTATCTATGGTACCTTAAAATTGAGATAGTAATTTATTGATTTTATCTTGCTTTTTATAATAAACGACATTAAAACTTTTAAGAGTAAAAACAACTATCGGGTCTCTCTCACTAACTTCCCCCTCTCCAAAATCTCTAGTTTCACGGGGTCTCTTACGCTCTCCCTTTTTCAAAATTCGTAGTCTTTGATCAAGTGAAGAACCCTAGGAAATGGAGCTGAGAAAAGATAGATGAGTAGAGATCTAACTCACCATGCGACTACGCAGAGATCAGAAGCTCTTTTGATCTGAACATTTGCGAGCTACATCCGTGCCAGCGAAAACATTTCAAACAGTAATCCCTACAGATTCAGCAAACCTCCATCTCCTTGTCGATATCTTCTATATGTATCTCATTGTCTCAATATCTTTCAGATCCTTATGCCATTAATTGACACAAATGAAAGTCAACCAATTGAGGGGAAAATTAAAGTTTGGGTTGTTATGTACTTGAAGGGCGAGTTAACATGGAATTTGGTGGTTGGCTCATTGAGATTCGGATAGTGAGTTATAACTTAGGGCAACTTGTGATCGTAAAAGCCTCGGGGGTGAGGCACAACGAGGAAGAGCTGCGTATACAACAAAGATAAGCTAAGAAACATGTTAGTCCTAGGCAACCTAAGAGGGGGTGAATTGAATTTTAAAAATAATAATAACTATTTAAAAAAAAAATTTCAAAACCTTTTAATTTTTCAAATAAATATAGCAAGTATATCAAGAATTAAAACAATAAAGAAATTAAAGAGGTTAGGGAAAGAGAAATTGAACTGGACACCAAGATTTATAGTAGTTCGACTTCTTCCAAGCCTACGCCTACTCCTCAGGACTCTCCTTCAAAAATTTCACTAAGATAAAATGTTTCACGAGCGCATTCAAAGCCTTTTACAGTCTAAAAAAGATCTTACAAAATAATTTCTGTTTTTCTTAATCTCTCTTGAGCTTTTCTTTAAATAATATTACACACTCTTTTAAAGAATTAAGTGTGACTCACTCTCTAATATAATAAATGTGTGAGAATCAAAGATTAACTGACTCACTCTCTTTACAAGTGATTGAAAATAAATAAATACAAAAAGGTGAGAATTGGTTAGAGAAGTTAATAAGCAGTAAATAATTTCTTGAAGATTAACTCTTTATATAGTCATATGAAGTAAATGATCGCTGGTGGGTAGGTGGAGGCAATATGTGAGACCCGAAATCTTGTTCTTTTATGATATTTATATATTTGACATGTTTCTTCAGTATATGAATAGTTTCGATGCATGAGTTATGCTTTAAAGTTGTAGAACAGCATGTATAAATGTGTTATACGCTTTTCGGGGTTTAGTAGAGGCTTGTTTGGCTTGTGTTTGGATCAAAAACCTTGTTTCAGCGTCGAAAACACACTGCCCAGCAGTTCAGTCAATTGGAGGGCTTGGTTCAGTCGACCGAATCGAAAATTTTGGGTTCGATCGACTGAACTTGGAGGTTTGGTCGACTGGACAGTATATTTTTTCATTTTCTATAAATATCCCAGTGGCGGAGCTTTTGAGAAAAACATTTCTTGCAAGCTAAATTTTTCCTTTTCTCTGCCTTATGTGGTTTTGAGATTTATTGGTCATTTTGAAAAATATAAAAAAATAAGGAATTCAAAGAATGTTTAGAAAAAAATTTTAACACCTTAAGAATCAAATTTTAAAAATCTTTTTTTTGTTGAAAATAGAGTCACCACTTAATTTTTGAGAAAAATTAAGAAAAAAAATTTAGCTACTGATCTTTAAAACGTTAACTAGAGAAATAAAGTTCGGGGGCTAAGGTATGAATTGTAGAAGGTGTTAGGTACCCTGTTTGCCTAACTATAAGGTTGGCCTCTACTAATCATCATTGGTTCTTTAATAGAATTTTTCGAATGCATTCAAATAAAAAAAATAAAGGCGAAAAGAGAATATCCAAAATCAGATATGAAAAATATATAAAATATGTACATAGCACTCCAAACACACATAAATGTCAGAAGAAAAATTCTAATTCATATGACATGTAATTTGTAACTAAATGACACATGTAACACTCCCACATGCAATTTAATAAAAATAAGCTAACTATCATAATTTGACTAAATGATACATGGTTTTATCCTGTTAATTTAATTAATTCGAATATTCGATTTTAATTAAAATATTTTGTAATGAAAAATAAAATTAAGTTTTTTTAATTAATTAATTAATTAATTAAATGAAATTTTTTTAGATATTTTATTTTTTTTACAAAATATCACGTTTAAAAGTGATTTTTTTAAAAAAATCGGATATCTTGGAAAAACGTGAAAATTAATTTCGGATTTTGAATTAATTAAATAAAAAAAATATTTAATCAAAATAAATTATTATTTCTCAAAAAATGTGGAACAAAAAATAAAATAAATAAATATCTTTAATTACTACCTTAGTTAAAAAGCTGGAGGAAAAACTGTGCATTTATTAAACTTTATTTGTTACGCATGTAAACACGAAAAGATGGTTTGATAAATCAGAATCTTTAGAATCTTATACACGAAAAAATGTTTGATTATTTCAGATAGTGTGACTTTCGAAAGATGATTTGATAAATTAGAATCTTTGAAATCGTGTATACGGAAAGATGTTTGATTCTTTTAGATCGTGTGACTTTCGAAATTAATAAATTAATTTTAATTAAACGAATTTTTATAACCCTAAAAAATATTTTAAAAATCTAAGTGGGAGAGGAAATTTATTCACAGATAAATCATGTGTTCTCCATCACCAGTTTGTAGACGATGCAATTAAACCCTGCATGTCGACAGTAAGGCCTTCCTCTCCAACGGATAGATTTATTGTGGTATCGCCAGTACAAACCTCCTTTAGGGATAATTCTGGATAATTGTTAGTGTGGATCACTTCTCCAACTGAAGGGCTTATTGCGAAGCGATTAATTTAGGATTATGTGATAGTTAACACTTAACTGTATATAATAGTATTCTCTCCATCTGAGTCACTGCTATTATATGTTGGACCGAATCTATGTCAACTATTTAATTTTACTTAGCATGGTCAGTTGCCTAGATAGTAAAATTAAAAAAAATTGGCCTGTCTGGTCATATGAAGGATAGTAGACGTCCACCCATCGTGATATGCTATTCTCGGGTTACCAGGCTGCTGGCGAATTAATTTTAAAATGGTAGAGGGAACCAAATTAAAATAAATTCAAAGTTTTGCTCATCATAATTAACGATTTTATTTAATTGTGTGATTCTCAAGATTAAAATAGATTTCAACCTACTCGCTTCAATATTCAAAGAAAATAAACTTACGGGACCAAATTTTGTTGACTGAAAATATAACTTAGATATAGCTTTAACTACAAATGGTATTTTTTTAATACCAGGAAGTGTGTCTGTTTCAGAAAAAGATTCTTCTTCGGCGCTGAAAGGCATAAAGAAGAAAAATATTCAGAAACAGGAAAACACATTTTCTAGGGTAATTAGTGGGCCACAGATTAGTATGAAAGAGCCAAAAGGTAAATGTTTTCACTGCAACCAGACCCGGCACTGGAAAAAGCTATGTTCAGAATTTCTCAAAAAGCAGAACAAATACGGTAATTTCTGTTTACTGGTTGTGAAAATATGTTTGGCGGTGTTATCTACCGGCACTTGGTGTGTAGATACGGGAGCCACTAATCATATCTGCAATTCATTACAGAAGTTCTAAGAACCCGATAATTTAGTGATGGAAAGATTTACCTGCATATGGGCAATAATACAAAGGTAACATCAGTTGCAGTAGGAGATGTCACTCTCAGTTTTGGTAGAAATCGGGTATTAATATTAAGAGATTGTCTTTATGTACCTGCCATTAAAAGAAACTTAGTTTTTGTTGCTGGATTGGCTAAAGACGGATATTTTGTTTATTTTAAAAACTCTGTGGTTATTAAGGATAATAAACGGGTTATCTATTCTGGTACATTGGTGGATAATTTTTATATTATTACTTCAACCTCTCCTATACTGCAACTAACTGAAATAAATAACACATCTAATTTACCATATAAGAGAAAGTTTCATTCTTTAATGAACCAAACGTTTCTTTGAAACTTACGCTTAGGTCATATTAATCTAAAAAGGATAAACAGACTGGTAACAGATGGACCTTTGAGTTCATTAGAAGTGGAGGCACTTCCAGTCTGTGAATCTTGCTTAGAGGGTAAGATGACCAAGAGGCCATTTTCGGCCAAAGGCTATAGAGATAAAGAACCGTTGGAGCTGGTTTATTCTGATGTGTGTGGCCCTATGATAATCCGGGCTAAAGGTGGCTTTGAGTACTTTTTCAGTTTCATTGATGACTACTCAAGATATGGATACATTTACTTGATGCACCGTAAGTTTGAATGTTTTGAGAAATTCAAAGAATTCAAGGCAGAGGTAGAAAAGCGTCTAGGTAAAAGTATCAAATCACTACGATCTGACCGTGGTGGGAAATACCTCTTTGGAGAGTTTAAGAACTACTTATCATGTGGTGGGGAATACCTCCTAGGACAGAAGTCTGTTTCTTTGTGGGGTATCCCAGGGAAACAAAAGGTGGTCTATTTTATAATCCTAAGGATCAGAAGGTTATTATTAGCACCAATGCCTGATTCTTAGAACAGAATTATATAATGGACCACAGGCCCAATAGCAAAATTATTCTGGAAGAACTGAGAGGAAATGCCAGTAGAACGGAAGAGGAACTACAAGTCACCGTTATTCCATTATTTCGCCATAGTGGGAGGATTATCGGGACAAGTACAAATCAAGAACAGGGTGCTGATGCACAGGGTTCAGATTCTGCACAGCCTGTTACTGCTAGTACACAGACACAGGTAGTGCCTCATCGTAGTGGGAGGGTTGTTCGTCAACCTGATCGGTATATGTTATTGGGAGAGTCTTTTGACAAGATCCCGGCAGAACTAGATACCGAGCCCTGTAACTACAATGAAGCACTACAAGACAAAGATGCAAATCTTTGGCAAAGGGCTATGAATTCAGATATGGAATCTATGTATTCCAATCAGGTTTGAAAACTTGTAGAACCACTTGAAGGGATAAAACCCATTAGATGCAAGTGGATCTACAAAAGGAAGAGAGGAGCAGACAGGAAGATTGAAACCTTCAAAGCTAGACTTGTTGCTAAAGGGTTCACTCCGAAAGAAGGGATCGACTATGAGGAAACCTTTTTGTCGATAGCCATGCTTAAGTCTATCCGGATTTTTTTATTTATTGCCACACATTTCGATTACGAAATCTGACAAATGGACATCAAGATAGCTTTCCTTAACGGAAGACTTGATGAGTGTATC
The DNA here is from genome assembly GCA_034768845.1 of Heliamphora exappendiculata. Taxonomy (NCBI): domain Eukaryota; kingdom Viridiplantae; phylum Streptophyta; class Magnoliopsida; order Ericales; family Sarraceniaceae; genus Heliamphora; species Heliamphora exappendiculata. The sequence goes on along the minus strand of JAOTRH010300444.1, from coordinate 15,765 downwards.
TATATGATACAACCAGAAGGATTCATTGCAAAGGGCTAAGAGCACATGTTGTGCAGGCTTAAGAGATCCATTTATGGACTTAAGCAGGTATCAAGGTCTTGGAACACTTGGTTTGATCAAGCTATAAAGTCTTATGGTTTTAATCAAAGTCCGGATGAGTCATGTGTGTACAAAAAGCGTGACGAAAGCGTGATGATCTTCTTAGTACTTTATGTAGACGATATCTTGCTCATCAAAAATAATGTGGGGGCATTATCTACGATTTAAGTATGGTTATCTCGGCAGTTCGATATGAAGGACTTGGGAGAAGCCTGTTACATCATTGGGATCAAGCTTGTGCGAGATCAGAAACAAAGGATGTTGGGCTTATCGCAAGCAAAGTATATCGATGATATCATTGCTCGTTTTAGCATGCAAGATTACAAGAAAGGGTTTCTCCCTTTCAGGCATGGAATCACCATATCCAAGGATCAGTACCCTAAGACACCTGATGAGATAGAGAGGATGAAGGCGGTTCCTTATGCTTCGACAGTAGAAAGCCTCATGTATGCTATGCTTTGTACTAGACCCAATATCTACTTTGCAGTTGGCATGGCTAGCAGATATTAGTCTAATCCAGGGCAGGAGCATTGGACTACGGTAAAGAAAATATAATCAAGTACCTGAAAAGAACTAAGAATTATATGTTGATTTGCCAGGCAAACAGTCTAGTACCTTTGGGGTACACAGACTCAGATTTTCAGTCAGACATAGTGCTTGCATCAGGAGATAACCTTGCAGATCCTTTACAAATAACTTACCGGTTGGGACTTTTGATAGTCATGTAGAGGGCATGGGAGTCAGATATATAGCAGCATGATTTTGAGTATAAGTGGGAGATTATTCGGATTGGTATACTGAAAATCATGTTTTTAGTGTTTAATTTTATTTTTAATAAAATTAGTTTTCTATTTTATAAGAATCTTTATGAGAAATGTATGTATATTATTTCTTTATATGCATGGATGTCTAATATTCTATATAGTATTTAATCTGGTGTGTGGAGTGTGACTTACATACAGAAGATCAGATTTTAGATTCTTACAGAATATAAGTTTTATGTTCACAGTTTATATGGAAATGGACATACAGGCGGTATGATTGTGGCACAGAATTTTAGTAGACTTGTCTTGATTACACGGAACAGATAATAGCGTCGTCTATTGTTCCGACTCTCTGTGTCAGTACACTTTGCGTGTATTGAATGTGACATTTGGAGTAATTAATTTAGTACTGACTACTGACTATATAAATTAATTCACACCCCAAGGTTATTATGAATAGTGCTTATCCTCTTAATCCTGAAATAATTATTGATTTGCTTATATTTAATATTCGTTGTTTTGATTCATTAGAGGGTGCAATCTTATATGGATTTATATTTTCGGTGAGTTGGATAGCAGTATTATTTATATGACAAATATTAATTATTGATGGAATCTACGTCCCGATGATCGGGATTGACGATACCCCCTTAAAGATGCTTATAAGTTTTGACCGGACCAAACCCTACGGGTGGATTTAATTATTCAGCAATCAAATAAGTTATGCGGAAGGACTTAAGGAATATGAAGATGCTGATTAAATTAAATTGTCAATAATTAAATTTAATTGGCATGTATCGAGAATCTTAACGTGGGAAGAAATGGTAAGCATTTAATAACAGAGCTCAATGCAAGAAGGTCTTGAGATTATGGGTCAGAGTACAATTATAGTTCTTTTATGATCCGGATGTGTTGAGATCCGTGATTTTCAAAAGGAGATTTGAAAATGAGGTATTTTTATGAAAAATATATTCGTGGAGGTTTGGAGCTAACCCTTAGGGTTAAGTCTTAGTTTTGTTGGAAATATGTTGTTACATGCTTGTAGATCTCCATGTTAATGGATTTGATCCCTTTTATATACATGCGATGTAAAACTATTTTACAGGTATTCGTAGTTGAACTACGGTTGGGTTTTGAAATGTTTATCCATAGATGTACCGTGGCAGTGGGTATGGTTGGGTTGGGCTTCCATTGCTCTTCGGTGCAAGCCTAGAAACGTGCACAGCGTAGGTGCTCTGTACCTTCGGGTTAGTTCCCGTAAATTGAGTGTGTGTGAGTGCTTTATACCCTCAGGCTCAGGTCACAGAAATTAAGCAGTAAGTCCTTTGTACCTTCAGGCATTGGTCCTATAAATTGAGTAGTTCGATTGCCTCCGTTAATGGTGTCATTGTCGTGACTCCGTATAGAACTTGCCATTACCAAGCCTGTGGGTCTAGGATAATGGACGAGAGTCTATAGTTATTACCTTTGTCAGTGTGGTAGAGTCGGTACATAGGATTACATTTTATATCTTCTCCTTGGTTGTGTGACCCGAGTGGAGAACACTGTGTTTTACAGCTTTCCCTTAACTGTGGCATGATATCTTTTAGGATGATATGCATAGTTTTAAGGATGAAAATGGTACTTTTTTTATAGAAAACTTGTGATTTTTTAGAGAAAAATATTTTTGGCTTTTGTGGTCGAGGTAGCTCCCACCATATGATTGCATAGCTTGCTTTATAGCTTTACTGTCTTTTCCTATTGGGTTTCGGCTCACGGTGTGAGATTTTTCTGTAAAAACATTTTTAGGTGACCACGTGGAGTTGACTTAGAGGCTTGTGGTGATGGAGAGCTTGCTGTAATTTTTCTATTTTGGACATGTACTTTTACATGTAGTGCCTGTTTCAGAAGGCTGATTTTATAGGCCTTGAGGCAATATATTTATTCATGTATGAGAATGCATGTTTACAGTTTATGAGAGTCGAACTATAGAAATTCTTATCCAAGTGATGTATATTTTGAGTTGATGGTTTTTCAACTACAAATCTTATTTTTCAAAAGTGGTGTTTGGGTGGGCTTTCGCGTGACCCTAGTGTTTGAGGCGTGACAAATTTGATCCGTTAAAGATCAAAGGTATCCTAGATATGCCTTCTCCAAAGACCAAAAAAGGAGGGAAGGAGCTTTCCGGAGAAGTGTCACGCCCCCAACTCCAGGGTCACGCAAAAAACCCACCATATGAGAAAATAAGATTTTGATTGAAAACCAACGACACATAAATCTAACAGTTGGAAGTAAAAAGAGTACCCAAGGTTCACTCTCATAACCAGAATACATTATGTCCATACATCCATAAAGTATATCGCCTTAAGGCGTACAAAACTCGCCTTCAGAAACAGGCTTCACATGTAAAAGTGTACATGTCAAAACAAAAAGAAAACTCCATCTAGTCTTCCATCACCATGGGCACCGCTAGGCCGACTCCACATAATGATTTTCACCTAAAAAAAGTTTGCACAAATTCCCACAACGTGAGCCGAAGCCTAATAGGAAAAGATTATGAAGCCATAAAGCAGGATATGTAATTATGGTACAAGCTGACTCACTCACAAGAGCCAAAAATGTTTTCCATCCTGAAAATCATAAGTTTTTCCATCAAACAAACACAAGCCTCAAACAATTTTATTTCACAAAACCCCACGTTTTCATCCTTAAAACCATGTATTGCTAACAGAGCAACCATCGTGCCACAGTTAAGGAAAAATAGTAGGAAAATAGTATTCTCCACTCGGACCACACAGTCAAGGAAAATAAGATAAAATAAATCTTATGTACCGACTCTGCCACACACAAGGACAAAGGAAGCAACTATAGACTCCTGCCCATTACCCTAGTCCTGAACCACTTAAGGCCTGCTAGGTAATGACAAGTTCTATACGGAGTTACAACAATGTAACTGCTTAATTTATGTGCCTGAAACCCAAGGGTACAAAGCACTCACCACTTAATTTATGGAGATCAACCCAAAGGTACAAAGCACCTACTCTGCGCACGTTTCCAAACTTGCACCGAGGAGCAATAGAAGCCCAATTCAACACACCCACTGTCACGGTACATTTATAGAAATCATTTAAAAACCATTATGTAGCTTGATTACGAAAATATTTTCACAATTATACATCAACATGTATAAAGATCCATCCATCAATATGGAGATCAAACAAAACATTTTATCGTTTCCATCAAAACATTTAAAAGTTGAGACTCAACCCCAAGGGATAGCTCCAAACCTCCAAAACGTGTTTTTCTCACGATTTTCATAAATCCTCTAGTTTCAAAACCATGAACATCCACGGATTCATGTCATATAATAAACCAACTAAAAAGCCAAAAACATGCTTTTACCCAAACAAAGTGGTTTAAACATGAAAAATACAACTTTTAAAGCGGTTTCAATCGATTTTAACCGGTGAAGAGATCTATAATTACATGTAACACCCTTTAAAGACAACATAGTCTAGGATCCTACCTCGAAGAGTCAAAAACTCGACGCCTCGATCAACGTGCAAACACAAACTTCATCAAAATGAGATTCTACCTGGATAAAAGCAGAGCCCGTAGTGTAGATAACATGAATCCACCAACTGATCATCGAAAACTAAGCCATGGCCACCCAAAAGTCTAGAGAGAAGGTGGAAAAAATGAAACTTAGCTTGGAAGAGTTGTTTTCAAAATATCTATCCAAGGCTCGATATTTATAGTCTCAGCCCCGAACAGGGATTCAGTCGACTGAATCCACCGATTCAGTCGACTGAATGGCTACTAGAAAAGTCAAAAATAGCCCACCGCGTCAACTCATTCGACTGAGTTCCCAACCTCGGTCGACTGAACCCAACCAATAGGGCACTCAATCGACTGAAAACACCCCTTCGGTCGACTGAATTGCCACTGTCTAGCCAATAAACTAAAAAACTGTGTAACGGACCTTCTAAGCCCCGAACAAGCGTAAAACACGTAGGTAAAACACATACAACATACGGTTCTACGATAAGGAAGAATGACTCATACATAAGGGATATACACGTATTGAAAGGAACACATTAAACACGTATATATCAAAAATAAAATGGAATCAAGTCTCACAACTCTCACCCTCTTAAGGAATTTTGCCCCTGAAATTTACTACAAGGTCACAAGGTAAAAACTCTGGGTATCTACCTCGAACCCTAGACTCAAGCTCCCATATCGCCTCCTCTACTCCATGATGACGCCATAAGACCTTGACATAAGCAATTGTCCTTCCTCGCAACACTTGCTCTTTCATGTCTAAAATCTTCACTGGGCACTCCTCATATGTAACATCCTCGTCAACCCGCAGTTCGGCCCAATCCAGAACATGTGAACGGTCAGGCTCATACCTCCGAAGCATGAAAATGTGAAATACGTTATGCACCGACGCCAACTGAAGTGGCAACGCTAAACGGTATGCTACCTCCCAAATCCTTTCCAGGATTTCAAATGGTCCAATAAAGCGCAGTGATAGCTTCCTGCTACGGCCAAACCGCATCAAGCCCCTACGTGGTGAGACCTTCAAAAACACGTGATCCCCCACTGCAAACTCTAAAGGTCTCCTCCTTTGATCAGCATAACTCTTCTGGCAACTCTGAGCTGTCACTAGGCGTTAGCGAATCACGACAATCTTCTCGGTCATCTCCCGCACCAAGTTGGGTCCCAAAACTGTGGTCTCTCCCACATCTATCCAACACACAGGTGATCTACACGATCTACCATGCAAAGCTTCATACGGTGCCATCCTTATACTAGATTGATAACTGTTGTATGCAAACTCTGCCAGTGATAGATGATCTTCCCAAGAACCCCAGAAATCGAGTACACAAGCCCTCAACATGTCCTCCAAAATATGTATAGTCCTCTTAGACTGACCATCAGTCTGGGGGTGAAAAGCAGTACTAAACATCAAGCTCATCCCCATATCCTCCTGCAGACTCTGCCAAAAGCGCGATGTGAAGCGCGAGTCTCGGTAAAAAATAATAGATACAGGCACTCCATGCAGTCGGACTATCTCTCTGACGTACAATCTACTCAGTCAGTCCTCCGATTCCTTCACACAGATAGGGAGAAAGTGTGCATATTTCGTCAACCTATCAACCACCACCCAAATAGCGTCATGCCCTTTAAGTGATCAAGGAAGTCCCATTATGAAGTCCATCGTAATATTATCCCACTTGCACTCCGATATCGATAATTGCTGTAATAATCCTGCTGGCCTCTGATGATCCACCTTTATCTGCTGACAAGTAAGGTAGCGGGAAACAAACTGAAGCCATCCTTCTTCATTCCTGTCCGCCAAAACTAACGGTGCAGATAGTGATATATTTTTGTGCCTCCAGGATGCACTGCAAGGTGAGAATGATGGCACTCATGTAGTATATCCGCATGGCATGTCTCTAGTATAAACAACATCCCAGCCAATCGCAAACTCTGATATAAACTCACAACCTAGCCCGCTGTATCCTCTCCACTAGCAACACGGTTCCGTATCATTTGAGCCTCCATATCCATTTGCTAGACCTCTAGTAGACATGTGATCAATGCCGATCGTGAAACTACAAAAAATAAGGTGGTGCCTCCCTTAGTCTCCTAGAGACACAGATCAAACTCACCGATCTCTCTAAGCATATCCCACTCGCGTATAGCCACAGAAGCTAACGACCCATGAGATCTCCTATTGAGAGCGTCATCCACCACATTGGCCTTCCCCGAATGGTACTGCAAGTCAAAATCATAATCTTTCAACAACTCCATCCATCGTCGCTGGCGTAAGTTTAGGTCTTTTTGTAAAAATAAGTATTTTAAACTTTTGTGATCGGAGAAAACCTCAAAATGCTCACCATAAAGGTAGTAGCACCATGTTTTCAAGGCAAAGACCACGGTTGCCAACTCTAAATCACGTGTGGGATAGTTCTCCTCATGCATCTTCAATTGTCACGAACCATAGCCTATAACCTTACTTCCGTGCATCAAAACACAACCTAGAGCATCATGTGATGCATCGCAATACACTGTATACCCCAAACCCCATTTTAGAATAATCAACACAAGTGAACTAGTTAATCTCTTCTTCAACTCCTAGAATGCTGACTCATAGGACTCACTCCAAACAAATAAAACTCCCTTCAGTGTAAGACGTGTCATCAGATCGGCAAGTCTAGCAAAATCCTTCATGAACCGCCAATAGTAGCCTGTCAATCCCATAAAACTACAAATCTCGAAGACATTCTTTGGTCATTTCCAACCCATCACTGCATCTGTCTTCGAAGAATCCACTGTTACACCGTCTTTCGACACCACGTGTGCAAGAAGTCTCACTTCTGACATCCAAAACTTGCACTTCTCAAACTTTGCGTACAAATGATGCTCTCTCAGAATCTGAAAAATGATACGTAGGTGCTCCTCATGCGCCTCCCTCGTAGATGAATAAATGAGGATATCATCCACAAACACCACCATAAAGCTATCCAGATACTGGTGAAAGATGCGGTTCATCAAACCTATAAACGTTGCTAGGGCGTTTGTCAGATCGAACGACATAACCAAAAACTCATAGTGACCATAACGAGTCCGAAAGGTAGTGTTCGCTATGTCCTTGTCCATAATCCGCAGCTGATGATACCCTAACCTCAAGTTAATCTTCGAGAAGCAACTCGACCCCTTCAACTGATCAAATAAGTCATCAATCCTCGGCATAGGATACTTGTTCTTCACTGTCACCTGATTCTTCTTCTGGTAATCAATACATAAGCACAAGGACCCGTCCTTTTTCTTAGCAAAGAGAGCTGGAGCTCCCCATAGTGACGTACTCAGACATACAAACCCCTTGTCAAGCAACTCCTGAAGCTGTACCTTGAGTTCTCTCAACTCAATGGTGTAAAGCGGCAAGATGGCATAAAAATAGGAGCAGCTCCTAGAACCATTTCAATAGAAAACTCTACCTCGTGGCTCGGTGGTAACTCAAATAGATCCTCAAAAAAGACATCTAGATAGTCAAGAACCATTGAAGGTGACTCTCCTCGAATCATAACCACCTCATCCAACATGAGAGCAGAAAAGAGAAAACCTAAATTCCCTCGATCCCAAACCATGCCGGGCTTAGACACCAAACCCTCATCCCGATCACCGATGAAATAAAAATAAACACTCGCCGGTGTAAAGATCATAACCTTTCGTCGATCGCAATCGATAAAGGAACGATAGGTGGTTAGCCAAACCATTCCTAGGATGACATCAAATGTGGTCATGTCTAGAATGATAAAGTCAAACTCTAAACAACGACTGGTGACCTCCAACACGTAGGATCTACAAACATGACTCAGCTTCACACTCGCAATGCCCGGGGTCTCTATGCTCAATGCACAACCCAACAAGTCTGTCTTTAACCCCAATGCAGATGCAAAAGCAAAAGAAATAAACCAATGTGATGCTCCCGTGTCGATAAGGACATTGGCCCATGATCTATATACTAGGAGAGTACCTCTGATCATTGATGTGGTAGCTGCAGCATCGGGCACGACCGGTGCTGTGATGGAACTGGGATCAACAAGGGCATATGCTCTGCCCTGCGATGCTCTGGCCTGCCCATTGTGGCCCTAAACTTTCGACTGTTTGCCAGACTATATTGAGCCCCCCCTCTACAAATCAAAATGGCTGGCATCTATGGGCAGGTGGAGTAATAGGTGCTCCCACTGTACTTCGCATACTCCCTCTCCTGGGGCAATTCCTACGGATATGCCCAGACTGGGCGCATTCAAAACATACTACTGTCTCCCTCCCCTGCGCCTGCGACTGCGACTGTGCCTGAAAAGGTGCTGGACTCCGACATTCTGCCGCACGATGCCTTGGCCATTTGCATCTATGAAAAATAATGTAGCACCCCGGTCCAAATACTAGTAGTAACCACCTAGACTGTAACAACCCGGCTCGGATTCTAGTTGTAACAGCCTGGACTATAACTACCCATGAAACGATCTAGCCCAAACCTTAGTATTAGCGACGGATAGATAATGAGAACTTAGATCGCTACATAAACAATAGAAACCCTAATTAGCCCGAAAATCCTAATTTGACCCAAAAATCTTAAAAAGACCAAATACTCATAGGTAAATTCCTAATACTTAGAAAAGTATTGAAATAGCTTAAATTAAGTAAATAACATAAAATATTAAATTAAAAATTAAAAATTCTCATAAATAGGGTAAAATGACCATTTTGCACCTAGTATAGCAAAAAATTCTAAAAATCTAATATTTGACACATGGACACTAAAAATTAGATATTTATACACAATTAATTAATAAAATATAAAATAACAATAAAAATGACAAAAATTTCCTTGCATGGCCGGCCACCTACGAGTATGTGCCCCAAAAAGTCATTTTTTCCCTTTTAAGCTTAAATATAAAAAAAAGATGTTTAAATTAAGTATTATTTTGACCCAATACTTTTTATATAAGTAATATATATAATAATATAATAATATAGCTAAAAAAAGTAAATAAATAATTATTTAAAGTCTCTACATATTAAATAAGTTAAAAAGTCAATTCTAGTTAAACTAGCTTAATTTAACTTAAAAGCTTACACTTATTTGTTTAATTATTATCAAAATTATAATAAACCATGGAAAGACTAAATTAATTATAAATATATTAATATAATAGATTTTAGTAGGTTTAGGTACATAAAATTAATATTTTATGCATTTAAATACCCAAAAATGCACCAAAATACCATTTTAAACCCTAATTAATTACTAAAACAGCTTTTTCTCTTCCCAAACACTGCATGGCAAAAATTCAGGTGCCCCAAATCTGATTTTTCATAACTCAAGCCCCTCCCACCACCCCACGCAACCAATGGGGAATTGAAAAATCCAAAATTAAGTCTTACACACGGTAATTAAGTATCTTCTATCCTTTTTCTATAAAAATCAACATGCCAAACACCCTTCCACTTGATGCATTCGGCTGAGAGGTGAGAAAGAGAGAGTTCCCCAAAATTTTGCTAAATGTTCTCAAGAGAAGAAGAAGAGAAGAAGAAAGAAGGAAGGAATGAGAGGCTAGGGAGTTCAAGGTGTGAGCATTAAAGCTAAGTCCCACTCCTCTTCAACATTTTGAGCTTCAAACAGTGTAAGTAACTCCCTTAAAGCTTATGATATTCTCCCCCAAGATACCCCTCAATCCATCTCTATAACAAACCCTAACAAAATAAAACAAAGAATGAGTCAAAAAAGCGTCGTAGGAGTGATTTAGGGACTATTTATGTATGAGTAAGTTTTGTACGTATTTGCATGTGTATATCTTTGAATTTTATTGGCCTAAACATGTTCTGGAGTTTTTGTTTATGTGAGCTTATAACATGCATGCAAAGAAAATATGTTAAAAAAGTACACAACATAAGCTAAGCAACCAAAACCCTAAGTAGACTGACTTTCTAGACTTACTCACTTTCTGCCACCTAATTTAAATAATCATAACTAAATGTAGAAAAATGGTCTTTAAGTGATTTTTGTGTCAAGATCTAAATTTTTGAGTTTTCTTTCCTAAAAAATTGGTTTGAAGTGATTTAGTTAGGTATAACTCTAGATATCTCATTTTTTTCAAAGAGTGTCAGATCTTGACCACTCTGAGTTCCAAACCTAAAAACCTTAAGTTAGAATGAGAACCGGGATTAGCTCAAAACATAAAACTTATAGAGGATACAATTATCCTTCTGTCCACAAAACATGAGCCAAAACTATGAAGCCTTGATTGCTGAAAACACTTCCTAAAGTATCTATTAGGGTTTAGTGACTGACAGACCTCTCTGTCACACCTTCTTGTGAGACTTAAAACCTATTTGTTTTGAAGCCAAATACAAAAGTGGTAAACATGAACTTTGTAGCTGACATATTAAACTAGTTATTGAGAAAAAATCCATCCAAAATACCCTTGGATGGTACCCCAAAGGTTTTAAATATTCTCTGTTAAAAACACACTATGCAGACTCTTTTTAGGCTAACTGAACCCTTTTTATAGATTGACCCAAATCTCAAACATTTTCCAAATAACTTGTCCTAGCTCAAAACATTAAACTTATAGGGGACATCTTAAAATGAAACCCCACCAAAAAATGAAACCCCACCAAAGTTCAGAGCCATAGCTCTTGAATTGATACCCCCAAAACAGTGGCAAACAGAGGCTCAATTCTTATGTATTTCTCTATAAATTGCTGAACCGCTTTTACTTAAATAACATAAATAACCTTTTTACTTTAGGAACTGACCTTAGTGATAAACATAAAAGTCATAGAAAATATCATTATTTAATTGGTGTTAAAAGTTCAAAAATTAAATCAATGCCTAAGTACCTCAAAACGCTGTCGTAACTTTAAAACTAGCAATTAAACTTGTACCTAAAATTGGCTAAGTGTTCGAATGGTGTGTTACTTAGGAGACTTGAGTATGTGAATTTTATATGAAATTTGTGAGTAATTAGTGTATGAAAATAATGCTTTTGATGAAATAAACTCATATCGATGATTCGATTCTATGTTACTTAAATTGTGGTTATGCTTCGCATAATTGTACTTAATACTTTATCAAGTTGTACCATGTACCCTACCATGTTTATACGCCATGCTATGATAAATTGCACACAAGAAACATGTTGCACACCACGAACATTCACATGTTGCACATGGGATTATCGGAGTCCTTTCGTATCTTTTAAATTGGGTTGGGTGGCATGGAAATCGTTGTACTGTGGTTGTGGATCTAGGGCGTCCTTGGTTGTCTTATTTGATATTGAATTGAAGGATTTTATTATAAAAGGAGGTTTAGGCACCATGGGTTCGTCATTAGCTTTATTTAGACTTTAGGTTGAATGCTTAATGAGCATCCTAGTACTTAATGTGGGATCGACTGGCCTGTATAAGGGAGGCTGCTAAATTTGGGTGACCCCCCTCCCCCTATGCCGTTTCTATTGAGTAAAACGGTTGAGGCATGTAAGCAAGGCGAGCATTTACCTTTCGCAACGAGGCTAGGATAGGTTAAGTGAGCAAAGCCATCAAGTCTAGTCTGTAATTCCCGGCGTGGAATTCATGATACTGGTCTGGGAGTACTTGGGGATTGGGCATCTACATTGCATTCATTTGCATCACACACTCATTCTTTTGTTCTTATATATGTTCATCCTATTGAAAATGATAAATAGCCTGTAACTTCGTATTGGGTGCTATACGATATGTATTGTGGAATATCTTTTCGCGAGTTTGTTAGACAGTTTAGGAAATTTGCTTCTGGGCGGCTCATGGAATTTATGTCACAGGTGACGAAGAGGGACCATTTGAGGACGGTAGGTTCATTGAAAGGGAAGAATTTGCAAAAGAGGGAGAGCGGTAGGAGCAGGTCGACCCCAACGACGCAGTTTGAAGATGTAGGACGTCTCTTTTTTATCTTTTGTTCAAGTTTTTCACGGATATGATGTAACTTTTGTTAAGTTTTCGGGATGACTGTAGCGTAGAAAACTTGAACAAAAGATCAAAAAGAGACATCCTACGTCTTCAAACTGCGTCGTTCAGGTCGACCTGCTCCTACCACTCTCCCTCTTCTGCAAGTTATTCCCTTTCAATGAACCTACCGTCCTGATACCAATTGTGAACCTTAACATTTGTTAAATTTTTTGGATTACTGCAGCGTAGAAAACTCTCTAGAGTGTCTGCACTATTAAGTTATCACATATAATTTTAACAACTTAAAATCCTTATCTTAGGATTTTCTCTATTTTTCTTTCTTGAGATGGCGTCTGACGCAGAACCAGTCGGAGAATCGTAGGCAGCATCAGAACCAGAGGACTCATATCCCGAGGAAGAACCCGCTGAAGAGCAGAACATAATAGACGTGTTTTCGTTAGCGTGAATGTTTCTAGATGAGTGGCCAGCCGAGGGGGAATAAGAGGTTGAGGAAGTAGGAGTAAATGAAGAACCTGATGTAGTAGGGGACGAGATGGATTTCGGAGCAGATGATGTGGAGAAACTTGAGGACGACGATGAGAACAAGGAGCGAGCCATCACTTTCTTTTATAATCCACTAGAGGCGCCGCCACCAGAGCAAGATGATGATGATGATGAAGCAACGGACGCAGTAATTTACTGGAGCCGCCAAGACTACCGCAAGGACTATCGTATTGGAGAATGAGTGTATGCGAGAGTGTTTCCTGAAGGGACGTGGAAGTGAAAAAAGCCAGAATCTTTTTCGAGGTACATGGGTCCGCCAAGGTATTGGAAATATGCGATGAAACCACCTACTGTTTGAAGGTACCATCGGGATTCCAAAGGCTATTAGGGGATAGGATGGATACAAAGTGCACTAGAATGACCAACTACCGAAGAGAAATGATCCAGTCAATGAAAGAGACATCCAAACCGTACATGCCAGCACATGAAGGACCAACGATGGAAGCTAAGAGAAATGGTACAACACTTGAAAAGACTGGAATAGGAACAAAAGCATATGATTATGGACTTCGTCACCAGGATCGTCAAAGATTGCATTAAGAGCATAACGACATTCGAGTTACAATAGGTCACCTCATCAAAAATCACTTGCTTTCTATTGATTAAACCTCAAGACACATCGGTAGCTACAAGTAAAAGGTATATGTATAATGGAAATTTAAGGAAACTCTTATTTTCGGCCAAAGCCGTTTACGATAACAAGCTTCCAATTAGCCTTTGCCACCATAAGAGGTTTTATGTGTGAACAACACTGCGAGATTATCAGTATACGGAATAGAACCAGAAAGGAATTAATTAGTCGGAATAGATCTTTACTAGTCAATGAAGTGAGACCCAGAATACAATAACGAAAATTCAAATAAAACCCAGAATGGTAGCCGCATTGTGACGATCTTTGATGAAAAACGATAGAATCTCATTGGATAAGACTTTTCATACTAATAGGGAGATTGAGTGTCATGCTTTCACCTTAAAAGTAGAACCAACTTTAGTAAATAGTTCGATGACCCTTTTTCCCTTTTCTCTTCCTTGAAGATGGCGGAACAAAGACAGAACCACGAAAGTTTAGTGTGAGTAAATGGAACAAAGGAAGAAGTAGACGTCCCGAGCCTAGCGCGAATCTTGCAAGATCTAGCATCTAATTTGGATCAGACATAAGGAAAGGCACCCCAGAAGGGATCATGGTACCTATCGGACCTAAGAGTACTAAATATCCCAAAACCTAAGAAGAAGAATTTTTCCTGAACAACTGAGGTTTGGATTAAGGCCACAAAGTAACAACAATCAATAGTAAGAGCTTGTTATAGGTGAAACTAGCCAGGACATAAGATAATGCACTGCCCGACAAGAATTGAAGAAGATAATCAAAGAGGACCACTACAGAATAACAAAAAGATCACATGCTTGAAACTTTACCCTCAAGATGACCAACGAGAACAACTAGGAAAAAGGACACCAAAATTAAAAAACTGTTATCAGTGCCAGAAACCCGAACATAAAAAGTATGAATGCCCACTGCAAAAAGGATTGAACTACAACCACCATCAACCAAACCAGGACTACAAAGATCAAACAAATTCATTACAGCAAGGAACAAATGGCGTGAAAAAGGTGGTGCAACTAGACCAACCAGAGGGTGATGAAGGGAGTGTTCGCCATTCACAAGAGACAAGCTCAACGATCTACTTTAATTGTAATAAGTTCGGACATAAGAAGTTTAAATGCCTGCTACCAATGGGAAGAAACTACAACATTCGTAAAAACGAAACGAGCAGTTTGGGAAGGATGATACAACTCAACCAATAAGAGAACCAATGGACAAAAGACTCGCTTTCACAAGGGAAAAAGGAGTATTCGTTGATGATCGGAGGTACGCCCGAATCCGCAAACTCTAAGATATACATTAATTAGACTTGTTGCATTATCTCAGGAAAGAGTACGCTTGAAGGACAAAGACTTATAGGTTAGCAATAGACAAACAATTCTTGCGCCACAAGTATGCAATGTGATTATTGAGAATTCTGTAGTGATTGGTTTAAGAAACTAGTATGATTAAGCAACCGTTTTCCCTAAAATGTTGAACGTATAAACCCGATCTTGTCCACACCCTCAATAACAAGCAACTCAAGGACATAACTTCGAAAAGAAGAGATGCAAGTAATCATCTACAATCTTTCGCGTGAAATTTTGAGGACGAAATTTGTTTAAGGGGGTAGATTGTAACACTCCGGTCCAAATCGTAGTAGTAACCACCTAGACTATAACAACCCGCCCCGGATTCTAGTTGTAACAGCCTGGACTATAACTACCTGTGGAACGTTCTACCCCAAACCCTAGTATTAGCGATGGATATATAATGAGAACTTAGGTCGCTACATAAATAATGAAAACCCTAATTAGTCCGAAAACTCTAATTTGACCCAAAAATCCTAAAAAAACCAAATATTCATAGGTAAAACCCCAACACTTAGAAAAGTATTAGAATAGCTTAAATTAAGTAAATAATATAAAATATTAAATTAAAAATTACAAATTCTCATAAATAGGGTAAAATGACCATTTTGCCCCTAGTATAGCAAAAAGTCATAAAAATTCAAAATTTGGCACATAGACATCCAAAATCAAAAATTTATACACAATTAATTAATAAAATATAAAATAACAACAAAAATAACCAAAATTCCCTTGCATGGCCGGCCACCTAGGAGTATGTGCCCCAAAAAGTCACTTTTTGCCCTTTTAAGCTTAAAAATGAAAAAAAGATATTTAAATTAAGTATTATTTTGATCCAATATTTTTTATACAAGTAATATATATAATAATATAATAATATAGCTCAACAAAAGTAAATAAA
>JAOTRH010300334.1:0-38214 GCA_034768845.1 Heliamphora exappendiculata | reverse complement strand
TCCCAGTATCATACTTTCGGTCAGTCTTACTTCGTCTATGCAGAGAGGGCTTTCAAATGCCCACAGATCATCTAACCTGCCGACCACTACTCTTCCTCTTCTTTCCTCATCATCCTCAATAGCCCGCGTATTGTCAACTTCTTCCCATATGTCTTCTCCTATGTACTATACGTGTTGTTCATGAGCAGCCCAAAAGTCGGTCTACTCAGCCTCGTCTGATTTCAGCACAATCCTCACTAACCAATAGGATTACATCTCATCGACATATACCTCATCCTCAAAAAGTTGGGAAAGAGTAATGCCATCAAGCACGTGGCCAAACCTATAAGGTCGTGCCGGATAATCCAGCGGCTAATCGTCTTTCTCATTGCGTTCCTCTTCTTCTTGTTGGTAGGCTTGGATTACCGTTTGATACCATCCCCAAGTATTATTATTCCATTCCTCCATCTTATCCTAGTCGTTTCTAGCCATAATAAATGAGCATGTTGTCTGATCCTCAGTAGCTGAAACACGAGGGCAAGGCAGACACACTGAACAGATATATTGACTCAGATCTTCTAACCGTTCCAGAGTTATGCAGTTTACCTCAGACTGCTTGGCATGGTTTGGTAGGGGGTTAGTCGTGGCATTTGGCTTCAGAGCAGCAGACGGCAAGGGAATCACTTTGTTATCGATGAGATCCTGAATCTCATGTCGGAGTCTCATACACTTATCAGTCAGATGTTCGTGACCCTGGTGATAAGCGCAATACTGCGAAGCATTGTATCTATAGGGGAGAGGATCAGACACCGACATGGGATCTAATAACTTGATGAGCCCTTTCTCAACGAGTTAATTCAGGGCAGTGGTTAGTGAAATATTAAGGGGAGTGAAGACTCTCCTTGGCCGTTGTTGTGTCTGCTGACTGTTGCTTAGTTGCTGAGTAGAGGAAGAAGGGATCAGGAGGTTTACCTCGTTCGAACGTGGCACGAGGATAGTAATAGCAGACTGATTCTGGTTGTTTGCTGGGAAAGTCCTTCTCAATTTTTTGCTGGGTTCTGCTTTCTCAATATCTCCAGACTGAATGGCGTCTTTGATCTGCACCCCAGCGTCAAACAGCTGCTCGAAGGTAGAGAGCGGCTGTGTGATAAGGTAACACTTCAGAGGGGAGTGTAGGTTTTTCACCACTATTCTCACTTGTTCTTTCTCAGTGGGCCGGTTCGTCATCTTGGCAACTTTCCCCCTCCACTGGGTCAGGAAATCAACAAACAATTTTCGATTCTCCTAGCGAGTCGTTTCTAGCTCTCGGCTAGTTACGTCCAGCTGGACGTTGTAACTATATTGACTGATAAAAGCTATAGCTATATCTTCCCAAGTTCTGATTTTGGCGACCTCCAGAGAAAGAAACCATCTTTGTGCTGCCTCAGAAAGCGATCGGTGGAACAATTGAGCCTTGAGCTGATCATCAATCCCCATGGGAGAGAGAGTTCCAACATACATCCTTAGATGAATACGGGGGTCTCCGGTGCCATCAAACTTCTCCATCTCTGGCATTTTAAATTTTTTGGGCAATTTGGCATCTGAGAATAAACATAAACCGCCCACATCCAGTATGTACTCTTCTACACATTTGGCCTTTCTCAGCACCTTCTCAATTCGATCGATCTTCTCCGCCAGCATGGACTCCCTAGACTAGGCAGTGTTCTCTTCTTCTACCACCATCGGGTGGGAAAACCCAGGGTGGCACGGCAACTTGTGGTGCATCTTGTGCCTGGTTATCACCCCAAAAGCCTTCACCATTTTTATTTGTGTCATCTGGCTGTCCATTCACACCGGACTGACGGGCCTGAATTGCCCGAATTTGTGCATAACATTGGTTTTGAGCTTGGGTCTGCTGCTCTCTAGCTCTCTATATCTCAGTAATAGCTCTCATCAAAGCTGTTAAGTTCACCTCAATCTCTATCATTTTTGACAACTCAGCTGGCTGTTTAGATATTCTATAGAGTCTGCCTGACCCTGATCTCGCCCAGACACATATCGGCTGTAATATTTCCGGCTCAATGATCCTAACCCAAAGAAAATCAGGATCCCAAAAGCATAATATCTAGTATCAAAACACTTTCCAGACGAGAATTCTGACGACAGATAGCAAACATCCCAGATTCCTGAAATAACAAACCATAGGCAGATAATCACTGAAGCCGAAACAATGCCCCTGCCGGGTTCATACTGGCTTCATAACAACAGGATGACCCAGAAAAAACCAAAATGATGGTTAAAAAGGGGATCAATTAAATTCTAGATGAAAGGTTTATTTAAATGGACAGCACTCTGGCAAGAAGGTAGTTCTAACCACCCCAAGAGACCAGCTCGGTCTAGGATTCTAGAAAAAATGGACAGCATAACAGTGGGAAAATAGAACTATCTCACAAGGGTGTAACAAAGGTTCGAAAGAAGCAAGCATAATGCAACAACGGGAAAGAAACCAATGATCCAAGAAGGACCCAAAAGAGAGAGAAACTATCCTAGAGGCTTCAAAACAAAACACGGATATGACCCCAAGAAGAAAACTACGGCGTGAAAACCAAACAACATGAAGAACAAAACCTGGGTAAGAAATCGAAGGAAAAGCTAACCTAAACAATAAGAGATAACAGAAAATCCGAGCCGAACCCGGGAAAGGAACTAGCCTAATTCGGACAAATAATCCTAACAATCGCAATCAAAGTATACAATTAACAAGACACATAATCCTACTAGGGTTAGCAGCACCTAATAGAGGGTTCTAAGGTACAAAATGCAAAAGGCCGATTTTAGTCAATCGAACAGAGTACCTTTTGAATAGAGCCAGGTATATACTTTCCATGCCTTGAGTGGTGCAGAACAAGGTCAAACGGTACGCCCAAACTCTTTTACTACACCCATGAAAGCGTACAGTCAATAAGGCTTGCCCGCCTTCCCAACAATTCCTGAAACGGATGAACATTTAGGGTATCGGATCGACCAAGTAGGAGGTGTGAAGAACAATACACATGCATGCTAAAATACAAATGTGAAATTCTTATTAAGAACCAATGATGTTTTCAAGTCTAACCCTTTTATTTGATTATTATAAACTAGTCCCTAGCAGTGTCGCAAGAAAATACTATAGCGCTGGAATTTTTGGGGTCTTTAAAAAATAATCAAAAATAAGAGAATTCAAAGATATTTAAAAAAATATTTTAACACCTTGAAAGCCAAATTTTGAAAATCTATTTTTGTTGAAAATAGAGTCGCCACTTAGTTTTTGAGAAAAAACTAAGAAAAACAAAAATGGATACTGATCTTTAAAACATTTAACTAGAGAAAGTGCTGGACGGACAAACGTGGATCAAAATAAAACCCGTGCAACGAAAGTTAATTTAGAAGAATACCTTTTGTCGATCTAATCTTCAACTATGACTTGATTCTAAGTTGAAACTCCTTTTAGATCTTCTACCGTATTCCCGTATGTGATCCTCGAACGTAGTGTGGGTTACGATCCTCCGAGAACTCGTACCGGCAGAACCCCGATATATTTAAGTCTTGAAAGACAAAAATAATATCATAATAATAATGATATCAAATCATCAAAAACTGGTTCAGCCTACCCGCATATATATAGGGCTACAGTAGGGACTTGGGAAGTTATTATGAGTTAGACTTCTAGTGGAACACAGACACCTACTAGAGGTTTTTATAATTATGGAAAGACATGCAGCAGTTTCTACAATTTTCATAAAATACTGAATTACAGTTTACACCAGTAAAGAACAATAATTGCACTTTGACCCATGATCTCAAGACCATCTTGTATTGAGCTCCTGTTATTAAATACTTACCATTTCTCCCCACGTTAAAATTCTCGATACCCGCCAATTAAATTTAATTACTGACAATTTAATTTAATCGGCATCTTGATATTCGTTATGCCCTTCCTTTTAACTTATTTGACCGTCAGATAATCAAATCTACCTGCAGGGTTTGACCCGGTCAAAACTTATAAGTATCTTTAAGGGGTATTATCAATCCCGATATATCGGGACATAGATTTCGTCAATAATTATTATTTTCCATATAAATAATACCGCTATCCAACTCACCGGGAATATAGACTCATATAAGATCGCACCTTCTAATTAATCACAACAACGAATATTAAATATATACTAATCAATAATTATTTCAAGATTAAGAGGATAAACACTATTCATAATAATCTTGGGGAGCGAATTAATTTATATAATTAATACAAAATTAATTACCCCAAATGTCCCGTTCGATACGCACAAAGTGGACTGGCATAGAGAGTTAGAACAATAGACGACGCTATTATCTGTTCCCCGTAACCAAGACATGCCTACTAAAACTCTGTACCACTGTCGTACCGTTGGTATGTCCATTTCCATTTAAACTGTGAACATAAAACTTATATTCTGCAATAACCTAAAATATGGTCTTCTGTGTGCAAACCGTGCTCTACACACCAGATTAAATACTATACAGAATATCGGGCATTCATGCATATCAAAAAAATGATATACATATATTGCTCATAAATATTCTCATAAAATAAAAAATTAATTTTATTAAAATTAAATTAAATACTAAAACATGGTTTTTAGTCTACCAACCCTAACAATCTCCCACGTATACTCAAAATCAAACTGCCACACATCTGACTCCCATGCCCTCTACATGACTACCAAAAAGTCTTAGTCAGTAACTTCTTTGTAAAGGATCTGCAAGATTGTCTCTTGATGCAAACTCTATGTCTGACTGAAAATCTGAGTCTGTGTACCCCAAAGATACTAGACTGTCTGCCTGGTAAACTAACATATAATTCTTAGTCTTTTTCAGGTAATTGATTATATATTTTTTACCGCAGTCCAATGCTCCTGTCCTGGGTCAGACTGATATCAACAAACCATGCCAACGGCAAAGCAGATGTTGGGTCAAGTGCAAAGCATAGCATACATGAGGCTTTCTACTACCGAAGTATAAGGAACTGCCTTCATCTTCTCTATCTCATCAGGTGTCTTAGTACACTGATCCTTGGATAGAGTGATTCCATGCTTGAAATGGAAAAATTCTTTCTTGGAATCCTGCATGCTAAAACGAGCAAGGACATCATCGATATACTTTGCTTGTGATAAGTCCAACATCTTTTGTTTTCGATCTCGCACAAGCTTGATTACAAGAATGTGATTGACTTCTCACAAGTTCTTCATATCGAACTGCCGAGATAACCATACTTTAACCGTAGATAATGCCCCCACATCGTTTCCGACGAGCAAGATATCATCTACATAAAGTACTAAGAAAATCACCACGCTTTTGTTACGCTTCTTGTACACACAAAACTCATCCGAACTTTGATCAAAACCATAAGACTTTATAGTTTGATCAAACCGAGTGTTCCAAGACCTCGATGCCTGCTTAAGTCCATAAATGGATCTCTTAAGCTTGCACAACATGTGCTCCTAACCCTTTGTAATGAATCCGTCTGATATATACACTCGTCAAGACTTTCGTTTAAGGAAAGCTGTCTTGACGTTCATTTGCCAAATTTTGTAATCGAAATAAGTGGCAATGGATAAGAGAATCTAGATAGACTTAAGCATAGCTACCGGCGAAAAGATTTTCTCATATTCGATCCATTCTTTCAGAGTGAACCCTTTAGCAACAAGTCTAGCTTTAAAGGTTTCAACCTTCCCGTCTGCCCTTCTCTTCTTCTTGTAGATCTACTTGCATCCAATAGATTTTATCCCTTTGGGTGGTTCTACAAGTTTTCAGACCTAATTGGAATACATAGATTCCATCTCTAAATTCATTGCCATTTGCTAAAGATCTGCATCTTTACCTTTTAGTGATTCATTGTACTTATAGGATTCAGTATCTGCTTCTGTCAGGATCCTATCAAAAGACTCTCCCAAGAATATATACCGATCAGGTTGATGAACAACCCTCACACTACGACGAGGCACTACCTGTGTCTGTGTACTAGTAGTAACAGGGTGTCCAGAATCAGAATCATGTGCATCAGCACCCTATTCTTGATTTGCACATGTCCCGATAATCCTCCCACTACGACGAGGTAATAGAATATCAGTAACTTGTGGTTCCTCTTCCGTTCTATTGATATTTTCTCTCAGTTCTTTCAGAATAATTTTGCTATTGGGCCTGTGATCTATAATATAATTCTCATCCAAGAATCGGGCATTGGTGCTAACAATGACATTCTAATCCTTAGGGTCATAAATAGAATACCCTTCGTTCTCTCAGGATACCCCAAAACAAATCGGGTAAACTTAAATAACTCATCATGGATCTTACCATCTCCATAAGAGTTTTATTCCTTCTTTCTGCTACACCATTCTGCTGTGGAGTGCCAGGTGCAGTCAGCTGGGATGTAATTCCCTCTGATGACAAGTAGTCCTTAAACTCTCCCAAGAGGTATTTCTCACCACGGTCGGATCATAGTGATTTGATACTTTTACCCAAACGCTTCTCCGTCTCCGCCTTGAATTTTTAAAATTTTTTAAAGCATTCAGACTTACGGTGTATCAGGTAAATATATCCATATATTGAGTAGTTGTTAATGAAACTGATAAAGTACTCAAAGCCACCACTAGCCCAGATTGTTATAGGACCACACACATTAGAATGAACCATCTCTAATGGTTCTTTAGCTCTATAGCTTTTAGCCGAAAATGGCCTCTTGATCATTTTATCTTCTAAGTAAGATTCACATACTGGAAGTGCCTCCATTTTTAATGAACTCAAAAGTCCATCTGCTACCAGCCTGTCTATCCTTTTTAGATTAATATAACTCAAGCATAAGTGCCAAAGAAACGTTTAGTTCATTAAAGAAGAAAATTTTCTCTTATATGGTAAAGTAGATGTGTTATTTATTTTAGTTAGTTACAGTGTAGGAGAGATAGAAGATACAACATACAGATTATCCACTATTGTAGCAGAACAAATAAAAAGTTTATTTTTCTTCAAAACGACAGAGTCACCAAAATGAACAGAATATTTGTCTTTTATTAAACTCAAGACTGAAATTAAATTTCTTCTAATCGAATGTATAGAAAAATAATCTTTTAGAAGTAGTATCCTATTTCTACTAAAACTGATAGTGACATCTCCTATGACAACTGCTGCCACCCTTGTATTATTGCCCATGTGCAGGTTGATTTCTCCATCACTGAGCTGCTTGGTTTATTGGCGCCCCTGTAAAGAATTACAGAAACGATTAGTGACTCCCGTATCTACATACAAGGTACCAACAGATAACACTGTTAAACATGTTTCAACAACCAGTGAACAGAAATTACCATGTTTGTTCTGCTTGCTAAGAAAAATTAGACACTGCTTTTTCCAATGCCCAAACTGGTTACGGTGATAGCACTTGCCTCTCGGCTTTTTCACACCAGCTTTTTGTCCCTTAACTGCTTTTAGACTTGTATTTTTTTGTGTCTGAACATTTTTCTTCTTCTTACCTTTCAGTTTAGAGGAAGAACCCTTCTCAGCCACATACATAGAACCTGGCTTCCTAAGAACACCCTCGGCTGCTTGAAGTTCCTAAATAAGTTTTGCCATTGAGTAGCTGAGCTTATTCGTAGAATAGTTTAGGCAGAACTGTTTAAAACTTTCACGCAGTGACTGGAGTATGATATCGACCTGGGTTTCTCTGTCAATTTCAGCCCCAAGAATCTCCAGTTCATTCATAAGACTGATCATCTTTATAACATGGTCCCTAATTGGTGTAACTTCAGTCATGTTTGCATTCATCAAAGATCTCATGGCCACCTGCCCAGCAGCACGATTTTGATCCCTAAACATTTCTTTAAGGTTCATTATCATGTCATAGGCGCTGGGCATAGACTGATGCTGATACTGCAAGACATTTGACATTGAATCCAAAATGTAATAGCGAGCCATCTGATCAGCTTTTTGCCACTTCTGATGGGTCTGAATTTCTCTTTCGGTAGCCCCCTCATCAAGTATTGGTGGACATATCTCAGTTAAAACAAACTTGTAATCTTCAGCAGTTAATACAATGTCCAAGTTTCTTTTCCAATCAACATAATTTGGTCCCGTAAGTTTATTTTTTTTGAGTATTGAATCGAGTGGATTGAAATCTATTTTAATCATGAGAATCACATAATTAAAAAAAATTATTAATCATGATGAGCAAAACTTTAAGTTCATTTTAATTTGGTTCCCTCTACCATTTTAAAATTAATTCGCCACCAACCTGGTAACCTCATAATAGTATGCCTCGTTGGGAGGACGTCTACTATTTTTCATAAAACTAAACAGGTCAATTACTTTTAATTTTATTATCTAGGTAACTGACCATACCAAGTAAAATTAAATAGCTGACATGGTTTCGGTCAAATATATAATAGCAGTGACTCAGTTGAAGAAGATACTATTATATACAGTTAAGTGTTAACCATCACCTAATCCCAAATTAATCGCTTCGCAGTGAACCATTCAGCTAGAAAAGTGATCAACACTAACAATTATTCAGAATTATCCCTAAACGAGATTTGTACCGGCGATACTGCAATTAATCTGTCTATTGGGGAGGAAGACCTTACTGCCGACACGCAGATTTAATTGCATCGTCTACAAACCGGTGATGGAGACCACAGAATTTATCTGTGAATAAATTTTCTCTCCCACTTAGATTTTTAAAACATTTTTTAGGGTTACAAAAATCCGTTTAATTAAATAAATCTATTAATTTCGAAAATCACACGATCTAAAAAAATCAAGTATCTTTTCGTGTACACGATTCCAAAAATTCTGGTTTATCAAATCATCTTTCGTGTTTAAATGCACAACAAATAAAATTTAATAAACGCACAGTTTTTCCTTTAACTTTTCAACTAATGTAGTGATTAAAGGTATTTATTTATTTTATTTTTCGTTTTACATTTTTAAAAAAATAATAATTTATTTCGATTAAATATTTTTTATTTAATTAATTTAAAATCAGAAATTAATTCTCATGTTTTTTCAAGATATCTAATTTTTAAAAAATCATCTTTAAACGTGATATTTTGTAAAAAAAAATAAAATATCTAAAAATTTTTCATTTAATTAAAATTAATTAAAAAAACTTAATTTTATTTTTCATTACAAAATATTTTAATTAAAACCGAATTTTTGAATTAATTAAATTAACAAAATAAATAAAATCAATATATATCATCCACGCAGTTAGCAAAATATATAAAAAAAGTATTTCAATTTTATGATCTATCTGAAACTCTTTAGTATCATGTTTTGAATCAACTTCTTGTGTCCAAGTTGCATCAAGAGATCGTTGCTTTTCTGATTTTGCTTGGAAACCGCTGCTTCAAGCTTATCACTGAAAATTGCTCCACTTAGAAAATCGAAACAGCTTGGGATTATGCATCTGGAATTGCCGCAGCCACTAGGCTGTGTTTGGCGTTTGCGAAACAGTTTTTGTAAAACCATGGCACTGTTTTAAATTCGAAATTTTCTCCCAAATATGCGCCAGTCTTTGGCTGCTTGCTGGACTTTGTTGGCCTTGAAAACAGCACCGTGTATGGCTTAGAAACCAGTGCCGTTTGGACTGATCACACCACAGAGCTGCACTATTTTTTCACTGCTTTTGAACCGAACAGTGCTGAAATCACTGATATGATGTTTGCACCGAACAGTGCTTTGAACAGTGCTTGAGATTTGGCTGCCGTTTGGGAAAAAATTGCTTTGCTTGTCAAATAGTCTGGAACGGTTTGCACCGTGTTTGGCGCTATGCTATGGAATCCGAAACAGTTGTTGCGTTTGGATGCTTGCTGTTTGAGGCT
Source organism: Heliamphora exappendiculata (assembly GCA_034768845.1). Classification (NCBI taxonomy): domain Eukaryota; kingdom Viridiplantae; phylum Streptophyta; class Magnoliopsida; order Ericales; family Sarraceniaceae; genus Heliamphora; species Heliamphora exappendiculata. The sequence goes on along the minus strand of JAOTRH010300334.1, from coordinate 28,366 downwards.
TGGAAACCTGTGGCTGTTGCGGCGTTTTGTGCTGCGGCATCTTTGATTTTTTTTTTTAATCAGAAAAAAATACTTAAAAAACATTGTAAAGCAATAAAAAAAATTGGTTGCCGCAGCCTACGTTCTTCCACTTGTTCTTCATTCTTAATCCATGATTTCCAAAGCCATAATCCAAAATCGTGTTCTTCGACTGTTCTCCGTTCTTTTTATTTTTTTTAATTTTTTTTTTGATAACATAAAAAAAAAAAAACTAGAAATCAAAAAATAATAATTTTTACATTGATCCTATACCTCCGTAGAGTTCACAATCAATCTACCATGATCAACCCTCGTGGTTAAAAAATAATAATAATTAATCATCATCCACGCATTCAATCAAATATAAAAATAAATGATGATCATAAAAATAGAATTAAAACATCTGCAAAACAAAATTAGCAACAGTTCTAAATCTATCAGGCCTCGATAACTATAAACAAAAAATAAAACAGCTCTGATACCAATTTATTGAAGGTAATACTGCCAAATTCGTTGTTTTTGTAAACAATTTTTGGTAAAAAATTAAAAGGACGGGCAAACTCAGAAACGGGATCTAGATAAAACTTTTGACGTTGAACGATCAAAATAAAACCCGTGCAACTAAAGTTAATTTAGAAAAATATATTTTGTCGATCTAATCTTCAACTACGACTTGATTCCGAATTGAAGATCCTTTTAGATCTTTTATCGTATTCTCGTATGCGATTCTCGAACGTAGTGTGGACTATTATAGGACTACAGTAGGGACCTGGAGAGTAATTATGAGTTAGACTTCCAGTGGAACACAGCCACCTTCTAGTGGTTTCTGCAATTATGGAAAGACATGCAGTGGTTTCTGTAATTTTTATAAAACACTGAATTACAGTTCACACCACTAAAAAACTATAATTGCACTCTGATCCATAATCTCAAGACCTTCTTGTATTGAGCTCCTGTTATTAAATACTTACAATTTCTCCCCACGTTAAGATTCTCGATACACGCCAATTAAATTTAATTACTGATAATTTAATTTAATCGGTATCTTGATATTTTTTAAACCCTTTCGCTTAACTTATTTGACTGCCGGATAATCAAATCCACATGTAGGGTTTGATCCGGTCAAAACTTATAAGCATCCTTAAGGGGGTATCATCAATCAATATATCGGGACGTGAATTCTGTCAATAATTAATATTTGCCATATAAATAATACCGCTATCCAACTCACCGGGAATATAGACCAATATAAGATCGCACCCTCTAATGAATCAAAACAACTAATACTAAATATATACAAATCAATAATTATTTCAGGATTATGAGGATAAATACTATTTATAATAACCTTGTGGTGTGAATTAATTTATATAATTAGTACAAAATTAATTACCCCAAATGTCCCGTTCAATACACACAAAGTGTACTGGCACAGAGAGTCAAAATAATAGATGATACTATTATCTGTTCCCCGTCACCAAGGCAGGTCTACTAAAACTCGATACTACAGTCGTACCGATGGTATGTCTATTTTCATCTAAACTGTGAACATAAAACTTATATTCTGTAAGAACCTAAAATCTGGTCTTCCGTGTGCAAGCCATACTTTACACATCAGAATAAATACTATACAGAATATTAGACATCCATGCATATCAAATAAATGATATACATACATTGCTCATAAAAATTCTCATAAAATAGAAAATTAATTTTATTAAAATAAAATTAAATACTAAAATATGGTTTTTCGTATACCAATCCTAACAGAAAGAGAGTTCAAGTGCTAAGGTACGAATCAAGGAATGTGTTAGGTACCCCGTTCGCCCAACCGTAAGGTTGGCTTCTACTAATCATCATTGGTTCTTTAATAAGATTTCTCAAATGCATATAAATAAAGAAAGTTGAGGCAAATATAGAATATTCAAAATCAAATACGAAAAATACATAATATAGGTATATAAAACGCCAAATAAAACAAATATCAAAAGAAATATCTTAAGTTTTACGGCAAGCAATTTCTAACTAAAAGATACATGTAGTACACCCGCATGCAATATTATTAAAACAACCTAAACTTGTATGATTTGCATAAAAGAACCAAAAAAACATGCCAAAATCATCTAAACATGAATTGTTACAAAATAAACTAAACTATTCTAAACTTTAACTAAAACATGCATATTATCAAAGCAAACTAGATTAGTATTAACATGATAAATAAATAAAAAGATACACTAAATGTAAAATAAAAGTTGAATAAAAATCTTATAAAAGAGAGTTCACAAAAGAAACTTATACCAAAATGAAAAGACACTAAGAAAATGTTATATCAATAAAAGAAAATCTAACTATTTATATTTTAAAAGAAACAACGATAAAAGAAAATAAAAGAGAAGAAAATTACACTAAAAATGAAATCTAGTTTAAAAGGTTTTTTTGTAATTTTTGAGTTTAACAAAATAAAATAAGTACTAAAAAAAATAATACTAACATTAAAAGAAAAAGAAAGAAAAGAGAAAAGGAAAATGAAACTATTAAAAGAACAATAGACTAATGCTAGCAAAAGGATATTAAATTATTATTATAAAAAAAGAAAAGAAAAATAAAATAGTATATTGAAAGGAAAAATCTACAATACAAAAAAAGAAAATAAAAATAAATAAAACAATACAAGAAAATTAAACTATATTAAAAGGAAAAGAAAAAGAAAATGGAATACACTAGTAAATGAAATTGGATTAATGCTAAAAAGATCAAAAAAAATTAATTACAACTATTTTAACTCAAATGTGAATATAGTATTTGTAACTACATTCATATGAATGTAAGTGCATTACTATAATAATTAACAACATTAATAAGTTGTAATTGCCAAAATATCTTAACACTAATTAATGATTTAATAAAAATAATAATGTGCTTAGTGTGGAGTTGTGAACTGAGAAATTAATTAAAGTGACTAAATTACATGAAGCAAATTTAATAATAAACAGGGATAATTGTGTAAACAAAAAGAAATATGCAAATTGAAATTGAAAGTTAACCCGATTACTCCAAAAAAGAAGAAATTGAGTTAGAAAGATTGGAGATCCAAACAAAGTACCTGGATCGTTAAAGAATCCTCGAGTTAGGGAATGGCAATTCGATCCTCGGGCGATGATCCAAGCGAGGGTTTTAGGGCTTTCGTAGGGTTTTGGTGTCGGTATTTCAGTAGGGTTTCAGCGTCGAGGATCGGATTGCTCAACGACTCGGCAGAGCTTCTCTCACTAAAGCTCTCACTAAAATTATCTCGAAAACGTATGCTAGGGTACGGTATTTATAGAATTCTTCAACCAATGAGATACTGCCACGTTTTAGGACATGTCAGGCCATTTGAAGTTGGCGGTCGCCAGGTCATAAGTTGGCGGTCGACATGTTTGAAAAGGTTCCACAAGATTCTATTGGCAATCGCCACTTTTGGTTAGGGTTTTCAAGAGGTTCTATTGGCGGTCGCCTCAATGAACATGGAATGACTTGCATAGCAAGTTATTGGTGGTTCAACATAATTTCATTGGTTTTGAAGGTTTTGATGATTGGGTTCAAATACCGAGCTTGGATCATTGCCCGATGATCGAACTGATGCCCCATTCCAATCGTTTTCATCATAGGATTCACCTAAGATTGGGCGGTGTCAAATTAGGGTGTCTACAGTGTCCCAGTTTCACATATATCTTAATACATTTATTCTGGTACATTTGATCTTAAGGGCCTACGTGCCCCAGTTTACATTTTGATACATTTTGTTATATTTGGGCCTTCGTGCCATTTCCTCGCTTTATATACATTTGTTTGCATGGTTAATCTCAATTAGTGCTCAAACTATTTTGGATGTATGATACAAGTCTCAAAACTTACACGGATTACAGAACTGCAAACATAACATGCCCACCACCTTTGAACATGGCAGTCGCCACAATCCGTAGTGGCGGTCGCCACAAAATCAAAGAGTCACGTGGTGGTCGCTCGGTCAACAAGGTGACATCACTGTACTGTGTACTTTCAGGATGGCGGCCCCATACTCCAAGGTGGCGTTTGCCACAACGAGTGTAACTCCTCTATACTTTTGACACCAAGTCCTCTTATGCCTTATAAATACAGGTCTTAGGGTCCCCATTTCCTATTACCTTCATCCAAATGGCTTCTTTCCAGGATTCACTCTCTGCATTGATTAAGGAGTTTTCTTATACCGAATGCCTGAACTTTACCTCATTTGGCATTAACTCCCTATTTTCTTTGATGGTTGTTAGGACTGACGAATCATTATTGAAAGTTACTGCTCAGCTATGGGATCCACAAACCCATGTCCTCTATTTTGGTTTGGAGGAGCTATGCCCCACTATGGAGGAATTTGTGGCTATTTTAGACCTGACCCCGCGAAGCTCTGTTGTTATTCCCACTTTCTTTCTTTCAACTCGGCAATAGATAATACAACTATGTGGCCTATCCGGGGGGAATCTTCTCTCTTATCATCTGACAACTGCCTTGACATTCCTCAGATTATTAAGAGGTTTCATCCTACCAGCAATCTTAACGACCTCGACTTTCAGTTGCAGCGACGCTATGCCCTGTGTTTCTGCCTCTTGGCCCGGTAACTTCTCGTTTCTTCTGATGGACGGGTCAGTTGCACACTAGTGGATATTGCGGGCTAAATGTGGTTGGGGAAGGACTTTGCCCTGCTGGTTTTAGTTAAGACGCTGATTGGCTAAGACACTATTTATCGCGGAGAGGCTACCACCTTTGCCGGCAGCCCCTTGCTTCTTTAGGTAAACTCGACACCTTTCCCACACATTGCCTCTGATAATTGCCTCCCACTTGCCTCTTCCACGAATCTTCAACGATCATTTCATCCAACCCCAGTCCTCATAACTTTCATCAAGTGGGTAGCGACGAATCGTGAAGTGTATCTTCCTCTATCGGAGTTCCTTTTTTATGGCGTCAACACTTTTGCAGTACCTTGATCAATTCATCCACTGCCCAGGCCTTTATTGGGAGCTGTTTACTGCACCCTCAAAGGGGTCCGTTTCATCCAAACTTAACCATGATAGGTGCATTCATGCCAAACTTTACCCAAAATTCTTGTACGCTCATATTTTGTCATATACTTTGATGTCTTTCGAGGTCGCCCTCTCAGCTCCCTCCCCTTCTACCATTTCATCTAGTTTAGGTCCAGGCTCCAAGGGCTCATCATCATATCCTCTGTCCATCGTAATCCTCGTTCTCCATCTGAGACTTCTTTCTAATCTGTTTCATTTCTTTGCACAGCTTTCCTCTTACTGTTTTCTCTTACCTTTTTGCAGATCTGGCTTATAGAGAAGGTGAAACTTATGCAGAAATCTCCCACGAATAGGTACAATGCTGCAGCTCTCCTCTATCGTCCTTATTATCATATATGCAGTATTGAGGCCACTTGGTGGCAGTATCTCTTTTCCTTGACAGTCCTAGACATCACTTGGCAATGTTCTTGATGGCGAATCCCTACCATGACCTTGACTACTATGGATCACCCTAGAGTTCTGTTGTTCGGCTTACGACTATCAACTTTCTACTATCCATACCGGATCATACTACAATTTAGTTGGAGCTAGATTATCTACCATAGTGTCCGAGGTTGTTTATTCTCGTCTGTATTGTGGGCCCCATTTCTGGCAACATATTAGGAGGCTTGGTCGTCTCGTTCACTGATGGAGATGTAAGAGTTGCAATGCCCAGAGCTTTTCGATGAGTACAAGACATGGTTGATGCAAGATAGGAAGATGAGAGAAAAAGAAGAAGAGAAATAGGCAACAAATAGGAGAAAGATTTGAGGCATCCTGCTTTGTTTTGAAGATTTTATAGTTTTCTTTTTATTTTGTTTATAGAGTTTGGGACTTGTGCGCCCTTTCTTTTATTTTCAAAACTTTGTAGGCCAAACTGAAGTAATGAAAATCCCACATTTATGTTAAAAAGGTTCAAAGTTATTCAAAGATAAATTTACATGACTTTATTTTTGCAATTACATGACTTTATTATCAAAATCTAAAAATAAATTTACATTTGTCTTACTTAGATTTAAAGATGGTTAAAACAAAGAATATGGCCGGACTTCTTAAAAAAAGCTGCCTACGTATCCCAAGAAAATGGAATTAGACCTTAACATAGCTCGAGATCGGTTTACTCTCGGGTATTGACACTCTCCTTTTCATGATGCCCTAATGTTTGTTAAGGTCACACTTTCGGGTTTTGGACCTTGCGGGCTGCTCTAACTTTTGCCTGAGCCGCATTTTCAGTTTTTAACTTAATGAGCTTTTATTTTATCTTTATTTTTCTCTCAAGGGTAGTACTTTTTGAGCTAGTCAAGATTGACTGGAGCAGAGAACACATTACTATTCAGATCCATGATGATAATTGCACCACCGGTCATGATGGTTTTGATGAGAAACGACCTGGGCCAGTTTGGCTTGAACTTGCCCCTTGGGTCGAAGGTGGGAGCTCTGATTTCTTTAAGGACTAAATCTCCTTCTCTGAGATCCCAGGTCTTGACCTTTTTGTTAAATGCTCGAATTATCCTCTTTTAGTACCCTTGTATATGAAACAAAGCCTACAGCCTTTTTTTCATCAAACAAAAGTAGCTCTTCCATTCGATTCCTCGACCATTCTACTTCTGGAATATTGGCCTCAGCCATTATTCTTAGTGAAGGGATTTCTACCTCAATAGAAAGTACAGCTTTCATCCCATACACTAAAGAATATGGCGTGGTTTCTGTTGAAACTCTAATTGACGTCCTGTATTCCCAAAGTAAAAATGGTAGATGTTCCAGTTAGTCCTTATGTGAGCTGATCATCTTTTGCAGAATTTTCTTGACGTTCTTGTTTGCTGCCTCGACTGCCCCATTGATCTGTGGCCGATATGGTGACGATTTGTAGGCCACTATTCAAAATTTTTCAAAGAGATCCAAGACCTCACCTTGAAAACGTGAATCATTATCCGAGATAACCTCATAAGGGACCCTATACCGTCAAATGATGTTTTGTCTGATGAACTTGGCAACATGTAAAGCTTTTAGTACCAAGTAGGAGGCTGCTTCCATCCACTTGGTAAAATAATCAATGGCCACCAAAAATGAATTTGGGCCCATTTGACGCCTTCAGTGTTACCTTGCCAATTACATCAATGTCCCATATCGAGAACGGCCACAATGACGTCAGGTTATACAGTTGAGATGGGGGAACACGCATAAGGTTTGCATGAATCTGATACTTATGGCACCTTCGCATAAACTGTATACAGTTTGTCTCCATTGTCATCCAAAAATATCCTTGTCGTTGGATCTTCTTGGCTAGCATGTTTCCACTTATGTGAGGCCCACAGACTCCTACATGTATCTCTTTTATCAGCTCTTGCCATTCTTTACTATTGACACATAGTTTGTTGACTACAGAATGCCCTCATTTGTATAATCTCCCCCTGCAAAGGATAACTTGTGCAGATAATCTCCTTATTAATCTTTTATCATTTTTACTGGCAAACTTGGGATATTCTCCTTTTTTCATGAAGTTCTGAATGTCAAAATACCACAAAAATTCGTTGGTTCTTTCCATGATTACGATTGTCATCTCGTATGTCCGCTTTCTCTTCTGTTCAATTATCAATAACCTCATCCTGGCCTCGGGTGGTATATCAATCATTGATGCAAGAGTAGCCAATGCATCAGCAAACTTATTTTGCAGTCTCAGCACATGAGTGAAAACTTCAAATTCAAAGCATGGTATTAGTTTTTCAAACTTTTGATGGTAAAAAATCAATGTTAAGTCCTTGACCTTCCATTTTTCTCTTGCCAGTGAGACTACCAATGCCGAGTCTCCGATGACTTCCAGCTTCTTTGCCCCTAGTTCTAAGGATGCCTCCAACCCAACTAAGCATACTTCATACTCAGCTTAATTGTTGTTGACTTCAAAATTAAGCTTCAAAGACAACGGAACGTGTGATTCATCAGGAGCGACAAGAAGAACTCCTATTCTATAGCCATACTGATTAGATGCACCGTCAAAATATAGAGTCTACTTGTCATCTCCAACCTCCATAAGCTGTTCATCAGGAAATTGAAATTCTGTGTCTTCATCTCCTTCGACTGGTTGGTCGGCTAGAAACTCTTCTACCGCTCTACCTTTAACTGATTTTCGGGTCGCATACTTGAGGTCAAACTCTGATAATAATAGCAACCAACGTTCCAGCTTTTCTGTCAATGCTAGCTTTTTGAACATATATTTCAATGGGTCCATCTGGAAAATTATGTACACTATGAAGGACAGTGTGTAATACCTTAGTTTTTGAGAAGCCCAAACCAAAGCCCAACATGTCTTTTCTAGCGGTGTATAGCGTATCTCGAACCCCGTCATCTTTTTGCTTAAGCAGTAGACAACCTTTTCGATCCCAATTTCTCCTTCTTGTGCCAGCATACATTCCATAGCTGAATTAGTCACTAACAAATAGAGGATCAGTAGCCTATTAGGCACAGGAGGAGCTAGAACATGTGAATTTTGCAAGTATTGACGCACGGCTCCGGAGGCGTCTTGGCAGTTTTGATCCCATTCAAATTTAACCCATTTCTTCAACAGGCGAAAGAGTGGCTCGCAAGTTGTTGTCAGCTTGGTTATAAATTGGCTAACGAACTATATCTTACCTAAAAATCTCCTGACTTCTCGTTCGATCTTTGGAGGAGGCATTTTCAAGATTGCCTTGATCTTAGAAGGGTCGACTTCAACGCTTTGCTGAGTAATCATGAATCCGAGCATCTTGCTAGCAGTGACTTTAAAGGCACAGTTTTATAGGTAGAACTGCATCTTGTATTTTCGAATCCTTTCAAAGAACTTCCGCCGTGCTACAATGTGGCCATCCCGATCCTTGGACTTTATTATCATATCATCCACGTACAGTTCAACCTCTTCATGTATCATGTCATGTAGTAAAGTAGTAGCAGTCCTCTAATATGTTGCCCCTGCATTCTTCAAACCAAATGGCATCACACGATAACAATAAGTGTCCCAGGGTGTAGTAAATGTCATCTTTTCTCTATTCTCGAGGTCCATCAGAATTTGGTTATACCTAGAGAAGCCATCCATGAATGACAATAAGACATGCCCTGCTATACTGTCTACCAAGACGTCAATGTGCGGTAATGAAAAGTCGTCCTTTGGAGTGGCTTTATTGAGATCTCAGAAATTCACGAAAACCTAAATACGTCCGTCTTCCTTCAAAACTAGAACAACATTGGCCACCCACTTCGGATACTCGATTACCATCAGGAAACCAGTGTTAATCTGCTTGGTGACCTCTTCTTTGATCTTCAGAGCCCATTTTGGCCGAATCCATCTCAACTTTTATTTGACCGATTTAACATCAGGGTACAAGGGGATATGGCGTTGGACAATATCGGAATCAATGCCAGGCATATCCTCGTAAGACCATGCGAATACATCTTTGAATTCTTTTAATAAAATTATTAATTGCTCACGTTCAGTAAAGGATAAAGAAAAACCAATTTGAATAATTTGTGGATTAGTTTAGTTACCTAGATTTATTAAAAAAGTTTCCTCAATTATTGATTGAGCACGCATTTTTTTTTCTTTTTATTAAAAATCTTATTTCTTTGGGGATATCCCTGTCGAATTCCAAATCACCGAAAAGCGTATGAAATAAATCAAATAAAACAAAGTAACCAAAAATCTTGTTTATTTCATCAAAGAGGGACAAGATTACAAGATCAAAAGCAAAAGCAGAGGGAGATGCACAGACAGATGTTCTCTCCTACTCACAATACTCCGACTCAGACTCAGGACTTGCAATCTACGAATTACAAGACTCCACAGACCAGTCTTTCACATCCTTTGCAGTTGCGTCCACAATGAGTTTGGTGTAATCAGCTAGCGCATTGTAGCCTAACATTAGACAATCCTGATCAGTTATGTGCATCTGAACCATCTTCTCACTGAATAATGCTCCCAAGTCAATGTCGTCGAGCTTATCCATCCAATCCTCATCTTGAACTTTCTCTTTTCTATTATCTTCTTTTCCTCTGTATCTGACAATTTGTGGTTGAAGAAGATTTCCAATCCTAGTAGCTTCTGATTAGTTTCTCTGTCAATCCACGGCTTCGGAAAGCCACAGCATGGATAGTCCTTTCCTACCTTAACAAAATAGCCATTTAGCGTTCCTGAGTATTTAGCCTTCTACCCCTTTCGTCCCCCTTTTGGCCCTTCTAAATCTTCCTTCATCGGCTTATACCCAAGATTGAAACGTTGCGAAGCTGGCAATACCTGAATATGTTCCGAAATACCTTGTTGCTTACGTCCTAGCCCCATGTCAAGGAAGTAGGACATATGCTCCATCTTTGTGACTGTATGAGGGTTGATGTAGTTCTCCTCTTCTTTCAGCAACATTTGCACTACTGCAGTCTTGTCATAATGAAATTCACTCAAAACACGTCTCCTTCTTCATGTTGAACCTCGAGTAGAGTGGAGCCATTTTCTCTTGGGGCTTGAATACTATCTTTCCCGTAAATCATTAGCACTGGCCCATCTTTGATCATTTTCAGCTTCTGGTGGAGAGTGAATGGTACAGCTGGGATATTTGGGTCATGGAGGCATGGCCTTCCCAGAAACAAGTTAAAAGACGCGGGCACATCCAGCATATGAAACTCGACTGAAGTCTCCAATGGTCTCACAGATACTACAAATGATACCAACCCAAGCACATCCCTTCTTGTGTTATCATAGGCCCAGACTCCTTGGTTGCTGGGTGTGAAATGATCTGACTTCAACCCCTAACAAACAGCTATTCTGAGAAGGCAGACTTTCAGTGCAAACCTATTATCAATGAGAGTCACCGGAACCCATTTCTCTAAGCATTTAACAGTGATGTGCAGCGGTTTGTTATGGCTCCTCCCTTCTACTAGCAGGTCCTTATCAAGAAAAGAAATAACCCTTGGTTTCGCAGCCGGTAGAATGAGCTTGACAAGTTGTTCTGGAGTTGCATCTATTGAAACATTGGCTTTGTTTAAGACCTTCAGCACCGCTTACCTATGTCAATGTGAAGCCATCAATAAGCCCCGGATACTAACGTTGGCCTGCATTTTCTACAACTATTTCAGCACAACATCGTCCTCTGCTTCCTGTTACTTCTCCTTTCCCTTGCTACTCGCTTGTCTTTTTTTGAGCTGAGCAGGCTTGAAATGCCCTCGCTCGTAGTCAAGTGCGCTCTACTCCTTCTTCAGGATCCCACAATCCCAGTAAGGCATTCTTAGTCTATCTTACCTCATTCATGCATAAAGGGCTTTCAAATGCCCATAGATCATTTAAGTCGTTGCTTGCCATTCTTCCTCTCCTTTCCTCTTCATCTTCAATTGCCCATGTATCATCGACATCTTTTCAGATATCTTCTTCAATGTAACCTATCTGCTGTTCATGGGCGGCCTAGAACTCAGTCCATTCAGCTTCGTCTGATTTTAACACAATCCGTACCAACTAGTAGGACTGCATTTCATCAACACACTTTCTCTTCAAAAAGTTGAGGAAGGGTAATGCCATCTAGCACATGGCCAAACCCAAATGGCCGTGATGGATAATCCAATGGCCAGTCATTCTCCTCATCGCGCTCTTCCTCTTCCTGATGGTTAGCTTGGATCGCCATTTGATAGCCCTTCCAAGCGTCATCGTTCCATTCTTCCATCACATCCAACCCGTTTCCAGCCATAATTACCAAACAAGTTGACTGATATTCCGTAGCTGAAACGCACGGGCGTGGTTGATGCGCTGAACAGATGTACCAACTAGGAGCAACGAATGGTGGTGGGATAATTTTGTTGTCAATGAGGTCCTGAATCTCATGGCGTAACCTCATGCATTTGTCCGTCAGATGTCCCAGGCTTTAGTGATAAGCGTAGTACTGAGAAGCATGTACCTCAAAGGCAGGGGATCAGGTGTAGGTATTGGATCACACAGCTTGATGAGCCCCTTCTCAACAAGTCGGTTCAGGGATGTGGATAATGAAATGTTAAGGGGAGTGAAGACTCTCTTTGGCCTTTGCTGTGACTACTGGTTGTTGTTCGATTGCTGGGTACTGCTTAAATGTTGGGCAGAGGATGAAAGATTCAAAAGGTTAACCTCGTTTGAACAAGAAACAAGGTTGATAGAGGTGAACTGGTTCTGATTATTGGTGAGGAAAGATCTCCTCAGTTTCTAACTGGATTTGGACATCTCAATGTCCCCAGATTGAATTGTTTCTTCAATTTGCACCCCAGCATCAAATAGCTGCTCAAAAGTGGAGAGCGACTGTGTGATCAGATATCGTTTCAGAGGGGATTACAAATGTTTCCCCACAATTCTCACATGTTTCTTTTTAGTCGATCGATTTGTCATCTTGGTCACTTTTCCTCTCCATCGGGTCAAGAAGTCAATAAATGACTCCCGGCTTTCTAAACGAGTGATTTTTAGCTTCCGAATAGTCACGTCAAATTGGACATTGTAACTGCACTGGCTGATGAAGGCTGTGGAATTGAAAGCAGTGGAAAAGTTGAGCCTTTAAACTCTGTTCTAAGAAGGCAGACATTCAGTGCAGACCTAGTTAAACCTCAACTCGTAGAAAGCGGTGGAAATTTTGAGCCTTTAACTGATCATCGATCTCCATGGGAGATAGGGTACCGACATACATCCTCAAATGGATTTGAAGATCACCAGTTCCATCGAACTTCTCCATCTCAAACATTTTAAACTTCTCCAGTAGCTTGGCCTCTAAGAGAAAGCACAATCCCCTTACATCTAGCATTTACCACTCCTTTTGCCTTTCACAAAACTTTTTTTATGTGGTCAATCTTTTACGCCAGCGCGGACTCCCTGGACTGAGCAGCGTTTTCCTCCTCTACCACAACCGGGCGAGAAACTTGAGGTGGCACAGCAACTTGTGGTGGGTCTTGTCCTTGGTTATCATACCAGAAATCTTTACCATTTTCATTTGTAACCCCTAGCTATCCATTTACACTGGGTAAATGGGCCTAAATTTCCCGAATATGTGCCTAGCACTGGTTTTGAGCCTGGGTTTGCTGCTCCATAACTCTCTATATATCAGTGATCGCCCTCATCAGGGCTGCCAGATTCACCTCGTTCTCTGCCATTTCAGATGATTCAGTCGATTGTTTAGATATCCCGTAGAGTCTGTCTGTTACTAATCTAGTCCAGACACTTGCTGACTATAATCTTTCCGGTTCAATGATCTAAACCTGAAAGAAATTTGGATCCCAAAAGTAGAGTAACCAGTATCAGACACTTCACTAAAAATAATTCTGACGACAGGTAGCAAACATCTCAAATGCCCAAAAATAGCCAACCACAAGCAGATAATCACTGAAACTGAAGCAATGCCCAAGTCGGGCTTACACTAGCAACATAACAGCTGGACACCTGAAAACCATGATCATGGCTAAGAAGGAGATCAATCAAATTTTAGAGAGAAGGTTCATCCGAAGAATCAAAACGGAGAAACGAACAGCACTCCGGCAAAAAAATAGAACTAGTCCAAAGGGATCAGTTTGACCTAAGATTCTAAGGAAAGACGGGCAGCACTCAGGTACAAAAGAAAAATTAGTTCACACGGGTCTAACAAAGGTTCGAAGAAAGTGAGCCTAATACAACAACGGGGGGATAAAACTATCAAACCAGGAAGAACCCGAAAGAGAGAAAAAATATCCTAAAGGCGTCGAACCAAAACACGACCATGACCCCAATAAGAAAACTACGGCATTAAAGCCAGACAAGGCGAAGAACAAAACTCGGGTAAAAATCCGAACGAAAAACTAACCTAAACAACAAGAGATAACAGAAAATTCAAGCCACACTCGGAAAAGGAATCAGCCTAAGCCAAACATACAATCCTAACAAACGCAAACAAAACATACAATTAACAAAATACTTAATCTTACTGGGTTAGCAGCATCTAATGGAGGGTTCTAAGCTACTATATGCAAAATGGTCGATTTTAATCAATAAATAGGGTACCTTCTGAATAGAGCCGAGTATATACCTCTTACATCTAGATATGGTCAAATGGTACGCAATAACTCTTTTACTACACCTATGAAAGCGTGCAGTCAGTAAGACTTGTCCACCTTCCCAATAATTCCTGAAACGGATGAATGATTGGGGCATCGGGTTAACCAGGCAGGGGGTTAAAGAACAATGCACATGCATACGAGAATACAAATGAAAATTTCTTATTAAGAACCAATGATATTTTTAAATCTAACCCTCTTAATTGATTTTGTAAACCAGTCCCCAGCGGAGTCGCTAGAAAATACTGTGGCGCTAGGATCTTGGGGTTTTTGAGGTAAAAAATAAGAGAATTCAAAAGATAATTAGAAAATATTTTAATACCTTGAAATCTAAATTATGATAACACTTTTTTGTTGAAAATGAAGTCGTCACTTGGTTTTAGAAAAAAAATAAAAAAAAAAAAAACAAAAATGGCTACTGACATTTGAAACGTTAACCAGAGAAAAAGAGTTCGGGGGCTAAAGTACGAATCGCAAAGGGTATTAGATATCCCGTTCGCCCAATCGTAAGGCTGGCCTCTACAAATCATCATTGATTTTTAATAAAATTCTCAAATGCATGCAAATACAGAAAATAGAGCCGAATAGAAAACATCCAAAGTCAAATAAGAAAAGCAAGTAACCTATGTATATAGAACACCAAATGAAAACAAATGAGAATAGAAAAATCTTAAGTTCTACAGTATGCAATTTCTAACTAAAGGATACATGGAGCAAACCCGCATATAATAATGATTTAAAGAACAGAAAACATGCTAAAGGTGATTAAAATCGAAAATAGACATGAAATACTAGGAATATTACCTAAACCATTATAAGCATGCTTTCAAACGAATTTTACCAAAAATGCATATTGCCAAATAATAGAGCAAAAGAATTACATTAACATGTTTAACTCCTAATAAAGAGAAATGTAAAGCTAAAAATTGAAAGAGCTTAAAAACCACTATATAAAGAAAGCAACAAGAGTTTCGTGTTTTTTTTTTATCCACAAAAAAAATGAAAGAAAATTTACAAAAGAAGATTTAACCAAATAGAAAAGATCTTAAAAGAAAACATAATTAAACTAATTAGAAAAAGGGATTTAACTATTTATCAAGAAATTTATATATTTTATGCTTTAAAACAAACCAAAAGAGAAGAAAAGAAAAATAAAAAAAATGATATGAAAATGAGAGTTAAACTATTATTAAGAGAGAAAATTACACTAACATTTAAAAGATGAAAATAAAAAAAATTAAATTAGCATAAAAGACTTTTGTGAATTTTGTGGTTAACAAAAAATAAATAAATAAAATAAATACCATGGAAGAAAAATTATACTAACATTAAAAGAAAAAAAATAAATGAAATACTAATAAATAAAAATTAAACTAACATTAAAAGAAAAATAACAAATGTAAATAACGACTACTACATAGTAATATAACAGTCGTTTAACTAAGAAATATAAAATATGAGTGTAATATTAATAATTACAACTATATTTATGTAAATACTTGAATTATAACAATAATGACACTGTTGGTCGTATTGTCAATTATGTTAGCACTAATTAATGAATTAACAAAATTTAGTGCAAGTGTACAATATGAGTGAAGCACATAAGCTAAACAAGTTAAAACTTGAATTATAACATGAATATAGCTAATTTATCAAACTAAACACATTCACTACAAACCAAATGAATTCTAGTGATTAAAACAACTATATAAACAATATAAGAACGTATGTAAGATAAAACAGTCAAATTAACTCGGTCACTCAAAAGAGAAAAGAAATGGAGTTAGAAAGACCGGGGATCCAAACAGAATATCTGACTCGCTAGTGAATTCTCGAGTTGGGAATGGTGATAGGAAATCCAATCGTCAAGCGATGATCCAATCCAAGTTAGGGTTTCAGAATTCCGGTATCAGAGGTCTGGTCTCGGTACTTCAGTAGGGTTTCAGCGTTGGGGCACGTACTCTCTTGAAGCTTCAACAGAGTTTCTCTCACTAAAATTTTGTATTCAAAATGTACCAGTGGATACGGTATTTATAGAACACTTCAACCAATGAGATGCTGACACGTTTTGGAACACGTCAAGCCATTTAGAGCTGGCGGTCGCCGAGTATGGAAATGGCAGTCGCCACAACAAGTGCAATTTCCAAAAGGTTCTATTGGCGGTCACCACAATAAACATGGTGACCCCAAGGTTCCAACATAGCGGTTCAATAATAATTTCACTTATTTGAAGGTTTGATAATTGGGTTCAAATACCGAGCTTGGATTATTTTTTGAGGATCGTACTAATGTATCATTCTAAATGTTTTCATCATATAGTATTTTCACTAAGGTATTAAATAACACAAACATACCTTGTATAACATGGGTGTCCTCCATCTCTTCCTCTTGCAGAGAAAAAGCACGTCCTCCCATTAGTCGGTTTTTGTTGTTGTTCTTGGTGTTCTCGGTCCTCACTCCGTTACCCAAACCTCCTTAGGGCCTCTGATTCTTGTTGAGCGGCGGCCTTCTCCTTCCATTTTGCTGATGAGTAGCTGTCCTAGTGACCTGAACTAGGTGAGGGAACCTAGGCAGTTGGTTTTGGGGTTGCCTCAACTATAGAGGTTGGTTGTTCGAATTCCTCTGCGTGAGGCGTGGACACTCGTACTTCCTATATCCTAGCTAGCGAAATTCAAAGCATACCTCAGATGTTGCAGAGGGATCCCTTGGTCGCCCTTGTCTATACTCTTGGGGGTACAGCTTCTTGGGAACAAACATCCTGTTGCTCCTTATGGGTCCTCCAAAGCTAGTACTTTCTTTCTTCTAGTTTTATATCTTTCGCCAGTCTGCCTGATCGGTTTCAGCTAATAACGTGGCGCGTACTACTTGAGTGTTGGTTGGGCGCTATAAGCAAATCACTCTTACCTGAATGGATGGTTCCAAACCCCACTCGAACTTTTGCGCTTTTGATTCCTCATCCAGTACAATAGTCGCGGCGAAATGACTTAGTTGCTCGAGGCGATTTACATACTGAGTCACAGTCATTGATCCGTGTTTGAGTTCTAGAAATTTATAGATCTTCCCTTCACGAAAAAGGGTTGGGAAATACTTTTTCAAAAATAAACCTTCAAACTGGTCCCACGTCAAAGCAGATACATCTTGTGTTGTTGATCATGGACCATTAATGATCAGTTTCTCCCTCCAACAAATGTGCTACTAATGCCACCCGGTCAGCCTCAACTTCAACTCCCATAGAGTTGAATAGCTTCTTAACTTGAATTTGATTGTCCTTTAATTCAAATCATCATCCTTGAACTAACTCTTTATTCATAGAACTCAATATCATTCCTGTAGCCTCGAACATTTGACATTGTTAAGATTCTCTCCCACCATTCATCTTGCCCTTACTTTAATACTACATCCGACTGAAGTAATTTTGTGAATTCTTGAAATTTCAACCTGGGGAGTAGATTTGGATGTTTGAATTGAAGTACGTTAGGCCGACGTAACTTTAGGACAAATATCTAGTTTGGCTACCAATTGCTTAAACATATCTTTTGTCAAGATCTAATGTTGCACATATTGGTCCCGAGAATATTCTCTTTTGTAAAGTTCATAAGTTGTTGATCTCTTATCTCCAATGCATCTAAGCTTCAACCGACCTCTCAACCTGGGTCAACGGTGATTGCTTTAGCTATGACCCCTTGCCCTAATCTAATCCATCTTTTAACAATCTTGAAAAAATTTCTTGTTGAGTCTCGATAAAGAACTTGTTCGCCTTCCCTTAGCCGCCTTAGCCCCAACTATATCTCGTGTAGCCTAGTATGTCATTCAAAATCCTCATCTAAACGCTTACCCATCCACCGCCTTATGATCGCCTTCCTTGAGACCAATAAAATTGAGCTGACTATTCTTATTAAACCCTACGCATGTTTTTGTCTGTCCCCGATTGACCTTCAAAATCTTACCCAATAGATAGGCGAGTAATGGTAGTCGTCAAGATATTACGTCTCATTCAGAGTTTCCATCGAATTAAACTATGCCATCAAGGATCTAAAGTCAAAGACGACAATTTTGCACTAAGAAACCTACGACATCACCACATGACAAAGTTCAAACTTCTTCAGACTAATTCGTACCTAACCTACCAATCCAAAAGACTGAGGAACAAAAGTTTATACCGCCAGTAAGAAAAACGAAAGACGAGAGCCAACGTCGAGCTTAAGACATTTGACTTACTACGCAAGAAAGGAAGTACATTCACACACATCGATACTCACGCTGACCTTCTCATCAAACGTAAGAATTCAAATTCTGCCTTCACTGTCTAAGAACGAAGAATCTTGACCATGAAAATGAACGTTTGGAATATAATGAAAATTTAACCACCAAGCCACGACGGGTTGCAATACTAGATAATTACCACCACCATACCTCTTGTCACATTTAGTTTACCCTCGGACGATTAACTACCTGGTAAACGATCCAGTCATTGGAGGAGACCCTCAAACCCTGTGTACCAACAAGTCAGAGTCAAGCGACAGGAGCCAAAAGAAACTCCACAACCTTTGGGAGCACAAGGCAGTCGTCTAATGTTGCTACCCGCGTCTGTTTTAGATAGGCCCTAGAAAGCTCTGTGTTGAATCTTTTCTTTTCTTTTAATGTTGTATGTGCGTTTTGTGAATCTTTTTGAAACCATGTATTGACTATGCACCCGAGCTTGAATAACATGAAATACAAGTACCGTTAAAAAAAATCTCCATAAGTTATCTTACACTCAATGCTTACTAAAATAACCTCAAACTTAACTCCGCAAGATCCCAAAACGTAAAAATAATCAAAAATTAAAACAATCCCTAAATCATAAGACTCTTCTTTTTCTTTTTAAGATGGCTTATAGACGACCAAACCACCACCGACAAACTAGTATACCTATAGATGACGAAGCACCAGGATTAGCCCAAGTTTTACGAGAGATTGCCACCAGCATTAATTGTCCCCAGGTGCATGATAGAGTGTGGTTCTTATCGGAGCTTGGAAGAGAGCGAGCCCCTATGTTTAGAAAAGGAGTAGAACCGAAAGTGGCCGAGAAGTAGCTGAGAGCCATCAAGAATTTATTCAACTCAATGGGAGTTCAAGTTCAGGCAAATCGGGTAGCTTTAGCAGCTCACCTTTGGGAAGAAAAAGCAGACCATTGGTGGTCTATGATCAACAACACCTAAGATGTGGCAGCAGTAACATGGGATCAGTTCGAAGGGTTATTTTTGGATGAGTGTTTTTTTTGCTCTCCTTAGTCAGGGATGGATAAGAGAATTCCTGAAACTTAAAAAATGATCGATAACAGTAATCCAGTATGCTAACTGCTTCGAGGAGTTGAGCCGCTTAGCTAAAGTAGTTACACTGAATGAAGAGTTGAAAGTGCGAAAGATTGAGTGGGGTCTGGAGCCATCAATTTAGGGAAGGATCGTCTGCATGCAGCTTCTCGCTTATACATAAGTCGTACGAGAGGCACTAGTGGTAGAATTAGAATTGGCAGATTCAAGAAGAATTTGGAACCAAAAGAAGTGTAACTCTGATTATGGAAAATCATTGAGGAATAAAAGGCGATTCATTCCTATCAAGCCGTTCTCACAAGCTAGCTGGAAAGAGCAACAAGGGGGACAACAAATGGACCCGATAGTCCGTTTCAATTGCAATAAGTCTTGATATAAAAAGTTTCAATGCCCACTACCAAGAAGAAGAAACTACAATATTCATTAACGAAAGCAAGACTACGAATATCGAGAAAATCAACTTCAGCAAGGAACGGATGGTTTGGAAAGGATGATACAGCTTAACCAACAAGAGAATCAATGGATGAAATGTTTGCCTTCACAAGAGAAAATGGAGTATGCGTTAATGATCGGAGGTACGCCGCATTCGCAAGCTCTAAGTTATACGATAGTTAAACTTGTTGCATCATCTCGTAAAAAGGTACGCTTGGAGGATAAAAACTTTTAGGTTAACACTAGTTAAACAACTCCCACGCCACAAATATACGATGTGATCTTTGAAATTATACGCCTGACCCAACCCACACCCTCAATAAATAACGACTCAAGTAAACAAGAACACAACTTTGAAGAGAAGTGATACAAGTAACCATCTATAACCTTTCGCACAAAATTTCGATGACGAAATTTATTCTAAGGGAGGTAGAGTGTAACAACCCGGTTCGGAGTCTAGTCGTAACGACCCAGTTTGTAACGGCCGTGTAGCAACCCAGCCCAAGCCCTAGTATTAGCAATACTAAGCCGATAAACGTCTTAGGTCACTAGAAGATTGAAAACTCTAACTCAACCCGAAAATCATAATTCGATCCGAAAACCTTAAAGAGACCTAATGCTCAGAGGCAAAGCCCTAATACTCATAGAAGACTCCTAATGTCCTAAATTTAGTACATAATATGAAATATATGGTTAAAAATAAAAAATTCTCATAATTATGGTAAAATGACCTTTTTGCACAGAGTACAGCAAAAAGTCTTAAAAATCTAAATTTTGATACATGGACACCCTAAATTAGATATTTAGATATAATTATCTAATAAAAGACAAAATAAAAATCAAAATAACAAAAATACCCTGAAGTCGCAGGCCACCTTGGGATGTGTGCACAAAAAGTCACTTTTTGCCTTTTTAAACTCAAAAATGAGAAAACGTTGTACAAATCAAGAATTATTATGACCCAAGACGTTTTAAACAAGTAATATACAAAATAATATAATATTATTGGTCCACAACAATAAACAAATCATTATTTAACTTCCTACACACTAAAATAAGTCAAAATTAATTCTTGTCAAACTAGCTTAATTTGACTTAAAAGTCTACACCTATTTAATCAATAGTTATGAAAATTATAATAATTCATGACAATACTAAATTAATCATAAATATACTAAAATAATATATTTTAGTAGATAGAGACATCAAAAAGATACACTAAATCAATTTTTTAGGCATTTTCTTGCACAAAATTGTACCAAAACATAATTTGAACCCTAAACTGCGCTTAGCCGACTTCTCCACCTGCCATGTCTGGAAATACAAGTCTCAAAAGATTATGGCCACCCCATGCAACCAATGAAAAATTTGAAAAATCAAAAAGTGGCTTATATCTTCATAATTACTTCTAATATCTTTTTTCCTCTAAAACATGACCTAACCCCCCAGTCTCCTTTTCGTGTTTTCAGCAATATAGAGAGGGAGAGACCAGATTATTAAGTATTTAAGTGTTCTACAAGTTTGAGAGAGAAAGGAGGAAATAAGAAAGAAGAAAATAAGGAGGAACCAAGGATGAGCATTAAAGCCAAGTCCATAGACCATTCCCATACAAAAATATCCCTAAACTCATCTCTTAAAATACAGCCAAGAACAAGAATCAAAACATTAATAAAAAAGGCATTGTGATGAAAAAGCATGGACTGTTTATGATTTTTATGATATGAGATAAGCTTGCAAGTTTATGTCTATGAGTTGTGTGGATTTTAAGAGTTCTGGAACAAATATATGTTAGTCTTAAATATATACATGCAAAGAAATGAGACCAAATCATGACACATTATGAGTTTGGACACAAAACCCTTAAAGGCATGATTTTTAGGCTATTTTAACTTTCTGTCCCGAAATTTGATTTATCATAACTAATTGTAGAAATATGATCTAAGTGTGAATTTTATGTCTATACCTATGTTTGTAAGTTATCTTTCATACAAAATTGGTTTGAACTTATTTCATTAGGTAGAACTCGAGATAAGTCATTTTCGCTAAGGAGTGTCAGTTTCTAACCACCCCGAATTGCAGACATACAATTCTTAGTTTAGAATGAGATCCAAGCTTAGGTTAAAATATGAAAGTTGTAGCTAACATGTATATCTTGCTGTCCATCGTCAACGAGCCCAAAATATTGAGATCTGATAGGTTAAAATGCACCCCAAAATTTACTGTTGTGAATCTATGACTAATAGAGCCCTTCGTCACATGTTTTTATATGACCAGAAACCCATATTTTTAGTCACCAAATCCAAAATTAGTTTTCTTTAAATATGTAGATAACATATTGAACTATTGACTGTCCAAAAATCAGACCTAGATACCCACAGATGGTCCTCCAAACCGTTTGTAAACTCTCTGTTGTAACCTGGTTCTACTGAACATTTTATAGCTCACTGAACCCATTTTATAGAATGGCCAATATCTCTAACTTATTTCAAATAACTACCCTTAAAACTATTCATGCACATTGTAGGGTACACATTAAACTAGAATATATCCAACAATCATACCTATAGCCCTTAATTGAATGCCCCAAAACTGAACCCATCTAAGGCATATTTTTTGAACTTTTCGTTGTAGAGTGCTGAACCATTTTCTCTTAAATGAAACTAATGACCCATTTTCTTTTAAATCTAACCTTAGTGTTAAACACAAAATTTGTAAAAAATATTTTTATCTAAAAGGAGTCTTAAAATTAGAACTTAAATCCATGCATAGGTACCCCAAAACACTATCATCCTTTTTAAATTAACACTTAAAAGTTGATCCCTTAGTTGTTAAGTGTATGATTGAATATGTATTGTTGTGGAACCTAAAGTATATATTTTAATAGTTTTAAATTGGAAGATTAATGTTTTAAAGTGATTATATGGTGATTAGAATCCACGATGTTTGAATCAAGTCTTGAAAATTTTAATTTATGCTTCGTATGCTTGTACTTTGTGATTTAATGGTTGTACCTTGTACTTTAAAAACTTGTACTTTATGCTATATTAGTTTGTACATCTTGGCATGTTTAGTTTCATACCATGCTATTGTTAAGTTGTATTTCAAGATACGAGTGGTTGTATCATAAATATTATTACATTGTACTAGGAGCATCTTGTGGGTTACATCATGTGCCTTGGGTTTGGTCATTCTGTACCTCAGTTATATTTGTTGGAAATACGTCCCATTGATTCTGTCGCTCCTTGAGTTGTGGTTATATTATGAAAGTGGTGTTAACACAAGAAAATTGGGTAATTTCGAAGAGAGCTTAAATCGGCGGACCAAATCCCACCGAGATGGTAATTTCAGAGAGAGCCCAATTATGGCGAACCTAAATTCTATTGTCATAGTGTTTGGAAGGATAATTCAGAGAGAGCCCAATAGTGGCAGTCCTAAACCCCTCATCTTGGTACTTAGAACATTGTGAAGTATCTCTTGAAATTCCTGATTGTTACTTAGATTTTGAGTTGACACCGACAAAGGTATCACGAGTCTTAAGATGGGACAAACCAATTTAATTTATATTGATTGATCTTTGAGCATTGGAATTTGCTGACCCATAGGGTGGCTCAGACCCCATGTCATTGCCATTGAGTAAAACAGCTGAGGCATGAAGCCTAGGCAAGCGTTTACTATTCACAACGAGGCGCGATGATGGCTTTTGTTATCAACTCCTATAAAGTCTACTCTGAAACTCCTGGCGAGGAATTCGTGTTACGATTCTGGGTATATGTCGGGTTGGGTACTTGCATTGCATCCATTGCATCACATACTTGTACTCTTATTCTTATATATGCTCTCCATGCTATAATTGTCATATTTATCTATTTCTTTGACTTTAAATTGTACTGTGTGTTAAATAATTTACGTTGTGAAATATTTTGCCGTCATATCACTAGAAGCTTTAGAATATTTTCTACTAGGCTTTAGCTCATGGCATTCGTGCCATAGGTGAGGAAGAGAAATTCTTCGAGGAAGTTACTCCCAAAAAAGAAGTTTTTTAAGAACATGGTGAGTGGTAGGAGCCAATACAATGCCGGCTGAAGAATCGAATTTTCATCCTTTTATTCCTTTTTGTTTAGTTTCCACAGGCTCATTGAAATTTTTGTTGAATCTATTGTGAAACTGTAATAACTATGTACTTTTGAACAGTAAGGCACTCTTAATGATGTATCATTTACCATATATAACTATGGATGAATGGCTGGAGTATTCTCTTTAATTATACTTATGTATGTCCCGTCATGCTCGAAATACGGGGTGTCACGATTGGGACAAACATAAGTATAATTATAGAGAGTATTCTAACCATTCATTCATAGTTACATATGATCAGTATTACAACATTAAGAGTTTCGAGTTGTTCAAAAGTACATAACCATTACAGTTTCACAAAAGATTCAACAGAAATTATAATGGGCCCGTGGAAATTGAACAAAAAGAACCAAAAAGGGGAACATTCAATCTTTCAGCTAGCATTGTTTGGGTCTGCTAGCTCCTGCCACTCACATTGTACTTCAAATCCTTCTTCTTCACCGGGGGCGACTTCCTCAAAGACTTCATCCTCCTCACCTGTGGCACGAATTCCAAGAGTCAAAACTCAGTAGAAAACTCCCTAAACCCTCTAACCATTCTTACAATAAAATATTTCATAACGCATATCATATAATTCCTAATACAGTCCAAAGTCAAAGAGACAGACAAAGTTGACAATTATAACAGGGCAAGCAGATATAAGAACAAGTGTACAAGTATGTGATGCCATAGATGTGATGCAAATGTAAAACATAACGTATACCCCAAATCATTACACGAATTCTACACCGAAAATTTCAGAGTTGACTTTATGGGTAACTGATCACCAAACCTATCCCCGCCTCATTGCGAATAATAAATCCATCGTCGGGCTTCGTATCACAGCTGTTTTACTGTAAAATGACAATGGCGTGGGGGCAGGCCATTATCATCCATATCCTCTGCCCAACTAAATAATAATGTGCAAAATAATCCCACATTAAGGACCAAAATGCTCGTTTGGCGTCAATCCAAAATCTAAATTATCATAAATAGGATGCTAGTGTCGAACTCATAGTACCTAACCCGTTTCATGATAAACAATTTTCCAAAATTATTTTCAAAATCGGCAACTAGGGACACCCTAGATTCAGAACCATGCAAGGAATAACTCTCACATAACCCAACCCACAATGATAGGTACAAAAGAGACTCTGATATGTCAAGATGTAAGTGTGTTAATGCTCATGGTGCACAATATGCACTTCAAGTACAATTATCAATAGCATGTCTTCAAACGATGCATGGCATAACATACGGTACAATTTATTAAAACATGAAATACAAGCTACAATTCATAAGACATGGTTCGAACTTAGTGGCATGGGTTATAATCATCATATAATCATTCTAGGACATTAACTATCTAATCTAAATCAATTAAAGCATATACTTCAAGTCTCACAAATAAACATGTCAACTACACACTTAACAATTTAAATGTAAATATCCAAGTGTCAATTTAAGAAGATAAATAGTGTTTTTGGGTACCTAGACATTAAATTAAGTTATGATTTTAGGGCACCATTTAGATGAGAATATTTTATATAACTTTTATATTTAACACTAAGGTCAAATTGTAAGATAAATGAGTTATTTATTTTATTTAAGAGAAAATGATTTGGCACTTTACAAAAAAAATTACAGAAATTGGGCCTCAGTCGGTCTCGATTTTAGGGCATCAAATAAAGGGATATGGGTATAATTTTTTAGATATGTTCTAGTTTTCTGTGTCCTCGACAAGTTTCATGAACAGTGCTAGGGGTAGTTAATTGGAACAAGTTAGGGATATTAGCTAATTTATAAAATAGGTTCAGTTATAAACAAAACGTTCAGCAGAACCTGGTTACAATAGAGAGTGTACGAACATTTTGGGAGACCATCCGGGGGTATCTAGGTCTTGTGTTTGGTCCGTAATTAGTTTAATATGTTATCTACACTTTTTTGAAAAACTACCTTTGAATTTGGTCACAAAAAACATGAGTTTCTGGTCATGGAAAAACATGTGACAGAAGGCTCTGTCGGTCACAAATTTACAACAACGATTTTGAGACAAGTTTTGACCTACCAACTCTCATTTTTGTCGATTCATTTTTGGTGTACAGCCAGATATACATGTTATCTACAACTTTCAAATTTTAACCGAAGCTTGGATCTTATTCTTAACTAGGATTTTTATGTTTGCAATTTGGGGTGGTCAGAAACTGACATTCTTTAGCAAAAATGGAATATCTCGAGTTCTACTCAATGAAATCAGTTAAAACTAATTTTGTATGAAAGATAACTTCAAAACCTAGGTCCGGACTTAAAAATCACACTTAGATCAGTTTTTTACAAATAGTTATAATAAATCAAAATTTGGAGCAAAAAGTCAAAATAGCAAAAAAATCAAGCCTTTAAGGGATTTGCGTCCAAGCTCATAGTGTGTCAAGATTTGGTCTTATTTCTTTGTATGCATGTGTTTTAGACTAACATATATTTGTTTTAGAACTTTTAAAAGCTACACAACTCATGGATACAAACATGCAAGCTTATTCTTTACCATAAAACCACGAACGATCCTAGTTTTGCTCACTACAACGCCTTTTTATTCAACGTTTTGATTCTTTGTTCTTGGTTATATTTCAAGAGATGAGTTGGGGGAAATTTTTGTATGAGAATAACAGGAATTTTTTGAGGTTTACTTACTTATTTGATACCCTATATATGGAAGGGTGGACAGACTTAGCGTTAGAACTCCCTTCTAGACCTCCAAGACCTCCTAGGCTCTCTTCCTTCTTGATTCTCCTCCTTTCTTCTAGTTTCTTCTTTTGGAACACTTAGAAAATTTCTGGTCACTCTCTCACACTCTATGTTGCCAAAATATGAAAGTGAAAAAGAGTGATCTTGGTTGTATTTTGTTAGCACTAGGCAACCCAAGAGGGGGAGTGAATTGGGTATTTAGAAAAGGCAATAGTAATTTAAAAACCTTTTTTGAAAATCTTTTAATATAACAATAAAGCAAGATATGCAGATATATAACCAATATAAATATTAAAAGATGAGGGATAGAAAAATAGAACAAGACATCAAGAATTTATAGTGATTCGGCTTTATCCTAGCTTACATCCACTTCTCAAGATCTCCTTTGAGTATTTTCACTATTCAGAATACTTTCGGACGTATTTCAAGCCTTTACAAGCTTCAAGATTCCACTTGAGCTATCTGAATCTTTACGGGCACATTCACAAGCCTGTTACAGTTTCAAGAATGTCCTATAAAAATGAGCCCCTATTTTCTTCTAATCTCTCTTGAACTCTTCTTTGATGAGTTTCACTCACTCACTCAAAGGCTAAAATGTGACTCACCCTTGATTACAATAAATGAGATGTAATAAATGAAGAATACTCACTCCCTTTACAAGATTAATTTACAATAAATAAAAAGATAAAGAGGGATGAGGAACAAGAACAGCAGTTGCAGCAATAAATATGAGCTTGATGATTTCTGAAATGAATTTGAGCAATAGAATAGTAAATGCAAGTCTCTCTCTCTCTTAAATGTTGAGAAGTACCTTCTTATATTGTGAGTTCTTGACCGTTGGAAGTAAGTGGGAGTAAAAAATACCAAAAATCCAACCGTTGAGATCTACCATATTTTGAATTTTCGTCTTTAGGGTCGACACAAATTGCTTTGGTGTCGACACAAAGTGTATAGGACAGGATTTTTCAAGGAGTTTGGTAGGCACGAATCTTTTGTGGGGTCGACACAAATTCTGTACTTTCCCTTCTAACGTTCTGGGATCGACACAAATGAATCTGGTGTCGACTCGTTTGAAACTTCAGTATCCGGAGAAACCATTTTGTGTCGACTCAACTTGTCTCTGGTGTCGACACAGAATCTCTGCAGGAAGTTTCGGTACTTTTTTGTCGACACAAATGTGCTTTGGGATTGACACCAAAATTGTACAGTTAGCTTCGATAGTTTTATGTCGACACAAATCTTCTTGGGGTCAATACCAAAATTCTACAGGCAGGCTTGGGACTTTGTCCTGGCGTCGACACCAAAAATCTGCAAGAGGTCTCGGTTGTTTTGTGTCGACAAAATTTTCATTTGTATCGACCCAAACTTTCGAAAATCAAAAGTGAGGATCACTTTTGTGTTGGTTCAAAATTAATTTGTGTCGACTCAAAATGAGTACTGGGCACTTCGGCACTTTTTGTGTTGACACAAAATTAGTTTGTGTTGACACTAACTTTTTAGTACCTGAAGATCAACTTGAAAAACAGTTAGGGTGTCAAAGCATTTGATCAATTGGTGTTGATACACTTGATAAGCTTCAAGTATACTTTGCCTTAAGTGTTTGACTTAATTTTCAATTAAGATCAA